>JAADWT010000321.1:0-23731 GCA_023336285.1 Pythium grandisporangium
CGGAAGTAGACACCACCACCTACCTACAGTTTTCTCCTGGATGGATGGTATGGAATGGGTGAGTCTGTCTGTCTGTGTGTTCTCTTAGCAATCTGTGGTGCCTTCCATCACCAATCACTCAGGTTGGCCCCGCTTAGTGCGTCACCATTTAGACAGCGCCGATGGTCGAGTCTCTTGACAAACAATACGTTATTCGAGGCAGAAGGAGAGCATCAACCACGCTATCCAGTAGAACTCCTACAGAAACGTATAGACCAGAATATTATTCTCTGGCAAAACCCGTCAGTCCAGTCCAACCCAACGATATCATGATCGTTACCTCCTCAACAACATGTCTGGCTTGCCAAGAGACCACACTCATGCACCTGATGCCCCCGCATTCACCCCCTCCTCCTCCGCTGCAAGGCAATCCCTCTTGACCAGATCAACGTCCAGCCCAACTCAGGCCCTCAACATTCAAGCTCATTGCACATTTTGCCGTCTCCAACTACAATCAACAGCATTTCAACCCCCAGTTCTGCACCACCCCATTCGATCAGCATGAAGTCCATCGCACAGCTCACGCTCCTGGTCACAGCCAGTTGCCTCGCGCTCTCGGGTCTCTCGTCCGTGCAGGCCCAGAGCGCCGACACGTCCATCGCGCCCGTCGAGGCCACGTCGACCGACCTGACGGACAGTTTGGTCTCGAGCGAGGCAGCCCAGGGCTTGCTGACAAGTGTGCAGGCCGCGCTGGGTGGTGGAGAATCCCTGAGTGCTCCGGAGTCCGCGGCTCTAGGCCTGGTGCCTCCGCAGCCAGTGACGGAGTCAGGCAAGGTCGTGATCGTCAAGCCCAAGCTAGAAGTCAAGGTCAACGCCGACAAGGCTTTGGTCAAGAACCTGGAGGCCAAGAAGGACAAGGAGTATTATGAGTATGACGAGTCGGACGACAAGGAGCACTATGTCAAGAAGCACAAGTACGACAGCTATGCGCATGATTACCGTAAGAAGGATGATTACTATGCCTATGGCCACGGCAAGCACTACAATTACGGGTACCCCAAGGGTTACTACGACTACAAGGGCGATGGCGGGTATGGCAACTATGCCCAGGGCTATGGTGGGTATGATGACTACAACTACGGCAACGGGTACGGAGGCTATGGTCAATACGGCAAGGGCTACGGTGGTGGCTATGGTGACTACTACCAGGGCTATGGCGGCTACAACCAGGGCTATGGCGGCTATAACCAAGGGTATGGCGGCTATAACCAAGGTTATGGCGGCTACGGCAAGGGCTACGGCGGCTACGGCAGCTACTACAAGTACTGAGTCCACAGCACCTGTCGCTGCCTCCCCGCCTCCCCGGAGGATGCCGCTGCACGACTAGAGTTGTGGTGTAACTCATTGTGATCAAATTTCATGTTGTTGTTGTTGCAAATTTGTTGTTTCTGGTCATCGTGGATTCCTTTTGCTCTTCCACTCGGAGCAAGGCATCTGCGGGTGGTTGTGACGGGCTACCTTTATGAAGATGTCGTTGTAGCTGCTGCTGTGGCGCCTGGGTCAATGCCACCAGGTCCATCGCCTGTTGTTGTTGTTGTTGTCTACAGATCCTTTCGTCGAATGTACCCACTGGAGCAAAAGGCCGGCTTGCACACGTACCGTCGGCCCAGCGACCGGAAGGCGCCCTTCTTGAGGATGAAATGCGCCGTGATGAGCGTGAGCACGAGCGCGGCCAGCGCGCCATTGCGGATACGCGCGAGCAGATTGTACTCGTGGTGCGGCTGCAGGAACGATTGCAGCATGCCCATGCCCATGCCCATACCTGCCGTCGTGGTGGTGGCCACGGTCTCGGCAGTGACAGTGTCCACCAGGGCCGAGGCCTCGTAGGTCACGCGCCAGCTCACGGAGGCGGCAATGACGAGCGTGGCGGCGAGCCCCCACTCGAGGAGCATGTAGAGGAGGCTGTGCTGCTGTTGGAACACGAAGGGGGACTCATCCCGGCGGTCGGGCACGTAGTTGGCGACCAGGAGATCGTACGAGTCTTGGCGAATCCCGTCGGCAAAGTTGTTGAGGTAGTAGCGCGTGACCGAGTTGATGCCATCCTGGAGCGCGCCGGCCAGCGTACGCTTGCCCGTCCGCGTAAAGTCTGTCTTGAGCGCGCCCGTACCGGCGTACATCTTGCTCACGTAGTCGGCATTGTCGGCCCACGTGTGCTTGAACGCGACCTCAAACGAATCGTAGGGCGAGTCGAGCACATTGGCGCGGGTCTTGTCGTTGTGCAGGCCCAGCGCCGTGAGGATGGCGCGCCGCGCAAACAGGGACATGACCACATTGGTGCGGTCCAGGTTGTCCATGCAGTTGACGCGGAAGACGCCGCGTTGTCGGGACAAGACGCGGCCTTCGCCGTCGCACTCGAACCAGCCGTAGTGCGCAAACTGCTGCTCCACCTCGTCCACGAGCTTGGACAGGTTGTGCCACTTCATCTTGCGGCATTCATGGTGGAAATCGAACCACACGTACACGATGGGCTCGGCAAACAGCTGCGCCCGTGAGGCCGCCGAGGATGAGGCCGTGGCGGTGGCCGTCGAGGTCGAAGCCGTGGAGGACCCCGCCGTCGTTGGCGTGGCGGAGGAGGAGGAAGAGGAGGACGAGGCCATGGCCGCGATGGAGGACGTTGGCGAGCCCACCGGCGAGGAGGCGGCCCGCGTGATGCCAATCGCTGCCGCCGCCGACGATGGCGAGCGCTCGCCCTCGGCAACGGCTCCACTGCCCGATCCCGTCCCCGTGCTGGCGGAGAGCGTCGGCGCGTCGGCCGTGGTGTTGGCACGCGGCTTGCTCGGCGACTGGCGCACGGTGGAGGAGGTGGTGGTGCCCGAGTAGCTGGCCGTGCTGAGCACGCTCGTCTGGTGCGCGAACGCGGCGGCGCTCTGCTGGTTGTAGCGCTTGACGTACTTGCCAAAGGCCGTGCCGAGCTGGGCCTGGTCGCGCACGGTCTTGCTTTTTCCGGCGCGGTCGATGAGGTTGACGACCGTGACGTGGCCGTAGCGCTGAATGACCGTGTCCATGTGGGCGCGGAAGGCGAGCTCGTTCCAGTCCACGATGCTTTCGGCGCTGCCACTAAAGGCGTAGCGCGTGCGGGGCATGTACTTGAGCGTGACCACTTGGTCCCAGTAGAGCGGGATGGAGCCCCGCACCTGCACGTACGAGACGATGGCGCGCGACGGCTTGACCACGAGCATCTCGGTCTCGGCAAAGTTGGCCACGCTGCCGTCCTTGTCCACGCCCCGCACATTAAAGCGCGTGCCCACGCGGCGCCAGCTGCGCCGCGTGAAGAAGAGCAGGTCGCAGCGCATGCCATTGACCTCGCACTTCTTGAGCACCTTGACAAAGCCCGAGATCACGGGCACGATCCAGTGGTGCAGCTGGTGCGCGATGAACGGCGCCAGCACGGGCTTGTTCCAGAAGAACGCGTCCTCGGCGCGCTGCCACATGGGCAGCTTGTGCGCCGTGGGCGAGGCCGCGTGGGCGGCGCGCCGCTGCGCCGACAGCGTGAGGTCGTAGTCGTACGCAAAGTAGAACGTGCGCGACGCCAGCACGGACTGCAGCATGCGGATGTAGGCGCGCTCATCGGCCTGTTCGCGCGGAGACGCGTGCTTGAAGAAGCGGCGCGCCGCCGTGGCGCTCACGGGCAGCAGCGCCAGCTCGTGCACGCAGTAGATCTTCTCGCTGGCCGGGCCCGAGCCAATGACGCGCGCGTCCTTAATCACGGCCACGTACGGCCCGCTGAGCAGCGAATAGAGGCCGTAGACGGCGTGGAAGGCCATGCCCGCCGAGGTGGCGGCCTTGGCGGCATCGGGCGCCACTTGCTCAATGTCCACGGGCGCCAGGAAGGCGTTAGTGTCGGGGGTGGTGGCGTTGGTGGTGGTAGTGTTGGCGTTGGTGGCGGTGGTGGAGGGCGTTGGTGCCAACGACGAGGAGGAGGCCAACGGCGCGGATGGACCGGCCGCCGGCGTGGCGGAGAGCGAGAGGCGCAGCCAGCCCGAGGCGCCCGCGCGGCAGTCCTCGAGGAGGAGCTCCGAGTTCTCCACGTGCACCTTGAACATGGTGAGGTGGTGGGAAGGAGGAGGGAGGGGGGCGGGGGTGTTGGCGGTGTTGGCGTTGGCGTTGGTGTTGGTGGGTTATTTTTCGTCTTTGGTCTTCTGTTGGGGGAAGGGAGCGAGGGGCGGAGGGGAGGAGGTGCGCAACGCAACGCGTGTGATGAGATGAGCAGACAACCGTTTCTCCACGTAAGGGCCGTCAGGTGACTTCCGGGAAGTCAGTGCGTGGTTGAAGTGTCTCACACCAAGCAAAGTGAAAGCCAGAGCTATGAGTTAACTTACGACGCGGCTGGACGATAGTACTACACTGGTATTTGTATCGCAACTTGCGATACGTGGAATAATGCAGCGATCGGCGACGGCGCTGACTGTATGCTGCATGCTGCATGCTGCATGCTGCCTCAACTGGCCAAGCTCATGCATCGCCCTCTTTGGCAGTATGCGATGTGTGGGCGTTGCGCTCTTTGCGCACAAAAGAAACCCGAAAAGACACTCAATCAAACCCCACTACAGTCCGTTATCAGTATCGTCATCGAGGGTGAGAAACGCTGCTTACTCTTATTAGAATTACGGCTCGCTGGTCAACCAGCAAGGAGTGGTGCGGCGTGAGGGGTCTTTTCACTACCGCCCTCGAGTGGCAGTCGTGCGTACATGTGCGCAATCTGCTCGAACGCTCGAACGCTCTGCACCTCTGCGGTACTGCTTTCTGTATCTGCTTGCTTTGCATCCATTCATTCTACTGAATGTTGCGTACTGTGTGTTGTGTTTCTGGTGTTTGTGTGTGTGTGTCATGCTCCACGCATGCTTCCATCACGTATTAGTTGCGGTACTTGCGCTGGTGACGTCGCTTCCGCGTGCCAAATGATTTGACACAGAGCTCACCGTCATCCACGCCTCCACGATGCAACTGGATCGAGGCGCTGCCTGTCTTCACTGCCGCTGCCACAACGGACGGCGTGGACTTTGGCGTCAGCGCCGTCAAGCGCATGGACGGCGACGGCGACGCCGACGCTGGTGATACAACGCGGCTGCCACTGGAGCGCAGCACGTCCGCAAACGAGCGCAACTTGCTGTCTTCAACAGCGTCCACCACCTCCCAGTCGTCCTGCACCAGCTCCCATTGCTGCAGGGCCGGGCGCGAGGCCGCCACTTCGTGCCATTGCTCGTGTGCATCCATCTCGTGCACTTCACCGGCGGCGTTGACGCTCACAAACACCAGTTCTTCCGCTCGGTCCAGCAGCGGGTCCGAGCTGTTTGAGGCGGCGGCCGGGTCCCGCGTGAGCTCGCCCACCATGGCGGCCGCCACGTCCACGCGGAACTGCGCCGTTGCGAGGACATCCTCCAGCACTGTCACGTCCACGGAGGGGAAGATCTCGCACAGCATGTTGAGCTTGGGCAGGTGCGCATTGGCCCGACTGGCAGCGGGGCTTCGCAGCATGTGGTGCGCCAGCTCCACCGTTTCCATAGGGTCCATGTGGCGCTGCAGCAGCGGGCGACGCGCGCGGATCAGTGGGTAGCCACGGCCATGGGCATTATCATTCCATTCGGTTCGGCGTGGCATGGTGCTGTGCTGCATGGTGTTCAAAAGGTTGGTACACGCGTTGGTGTTGGTGTTGGTCTCAAACCAGTGTCAATCACGGAGCCTGCTTGAAAGGTGACGTGCTTGAACTCGCGGTTATTCGGAAGTGATGAAAAGCCACGACCAACATAACCACGGTTCGGATTGGACCAACGCTCAGCTTCCATCGAGAGAAACACACTCACGTACACACAGACGTCAACCCATAGCGGTACGCAACCCAGGAACGAGCAAACAAATCTGCCAACACAGACAGACCAGATTGGGCTAGATTGAAGAGAGAGAAACGACCAACACTCAGCTACTCCGACGGTGGTATACAAAAGCGCAGTATTTTTCAATCCCATACCAATTTCAAGTGTGCCAGCTGAACCAAGAGAACAAGTTCAGAAGCAAAGGGGAGGAAGGGGCGCGGTTCCAATGTCGCAAGCAGTCGGTGACCGAGGACGCGTCATCACACGGTTGTCCCGTCTGATCTATTCCTCCATCTTGCCCTCCTGGAACGAAAATGCGTTGACAGAGGTCATACCTTGGTACTTACTTTATTCCAATCACATGGAGCTGCTGGAAAAAGTATGCAATGACAGAGGCTTTCTCCCTCTATCAACTGGCACTCCTCAATCAACCGGTTTTCTTTCTAAAAAACCGGTAGAGTCAGCGGAGCGCCCCTTGAAGATCGCCATCGAGAGATACAAATGGAGAATGGAATGGTTGTGAATGGATGCAAATCATAGGAAAGCCGCGTCATGAGCGCGGTCATGGAAGCTACAACCATGAACGTGGCCGTGGAAGCTGTGGGTCTGCATGAGCTATCCCGCTGGCAGCCACTACCCGATACGGACGCCTCAGCAGCGTCGTCACCAGACGCTGATGATGATGCCGACACCAACGAAGAAAATGACGCGACGCCCTTCGTCATCCGGCGCGATCTCAATGCGCGCATCGCGCTCTGGCACGGCGCCGCGTGGAAGCTTCAGGCCGACGCCGTGGCGAACGCCACCAACGAACTGCTCAACGACACACAGGGGGCCTGTCGCCGCCTGTTGGACGCGGCCGGGCCCGAGATCTGGACGGAATGCGCCTCAGCGGCACCCTGCCGCACGGGCGAGACCGTGGTGACGCGCGGCTGCCGCTTGCCCGCGCACAAGATCCTGCACACCGTGGGGCCTCGGTACAACGCCAAATACCACAATGCCGCCGAGCACGCGCTCCACATGTGCTACCGCAGCGCGCTGAGCGCGGCCGTGGAGCTGGCGCTGCGCTCCGTGGCGTTCCCGTGTCTGTACACCAAGAAGAAGGCGTACCCACGCGACGAGGCCACGCACCTCGCGCTGCGCACCGTGCGTCGCTTCATGGAGAACCACCCGCACGCGTTTGATCTCGTGGTGCTCTGCGTCGAGTCGCTGGAGGACCAGTTGCTCTACGAGACGCACTTGCCCTTGTATTTCCCACGCAATGTTACGGAGCGGCAGCGCAGCCTCTCGGCGCTAGCGTCACGTGATCTGGGCGATCGATATGGTGAGCCCGTGATCCAGGAGCGCAAGATTCGCATCCAGACGTGGATGGCGTCCTCCTCCGGTAGGAGTGACGGCCATCACCAAGGCCACGGCGGTGAACATGAAGAAGAGGAGGACGGTGACGAGGGGGGCGCGCTGACGGACGACGAAGAAGAGGCCATCCAAAGCTTTTGCGAGATGACGCCCGACCCGGATGCCGAGCGCCTTGAGCGCTTGCGCTGCCTGCAGCTGGCGCGCGAGCAGGGCAGAGCCCACGGCCCTGCCGTGCTTGGGCCTGTGCGTGGCGATCGCCTGGATGCGCTGGCGGCGCGGCGCTTCTTCTACAATGGCGGCGTGGACCACTCTGGTGCGCCAGTGATGATCTACATGGCCAGTCGGCTTTGCCTGGAGGCCATGGACGAAGAGCTCGCGCTGGCTTTTATTCAACGGGCCATGCACACGATCAAGGACAAGCCCTTTAGTGTACTGTACGTGCACGATGGCAGCGGCGACGGTGGTGGTGGCGAGGCGAATGCCAATCCCAATGCCAATGCCAATGCGACGACGGCGGCATGGCTCAAGCGGGTGCTGCGCACGTTTGCGGACCAGTACGAGCGGCAGTTGCGCTTCTTTTACGTGCTGCAGCCGTCGATGTGGCTCAAGCTGTTGCTCCTGGTCGTGCGTGGCTTTGGCAGCGGCAGTGGCCGCGCGCTCTACCAGAAGCTGGTCTACCTGTCGTCCACGCAAGCGCTGGCCAATGTGGCCACCACACTGGACCTCCCACCGCACATCTACCCGTAAGTGCCGTGTCGTTTAGTATAGTGCCATAGTGATCGATCTCATCCCATCTCGATTGCTTACGGAGGCTTCTGGGCTGTTGGGTATTGGGCCCCTAACGTAACCTTTCCGATCCCTTCCAGGCAAAAGCCAGCACCAGTGCCGCACCACCACGGGAGCAAGCCGCCCACCGCCGCTGCCGCCGTGTAGCCGACGTAACCACATGGCATGGGGGGTACGTTGGTAGGTCGAGGACGTACACCATTCCCACATGATGAACAGACAAAAACTCAAAACACCGCTCGCCACCACCACCTAACAGTCGAGTCCACTTGCACCGAGGCATCACGTTCTTGTTGGTCAGTGCACAGGCAGTCATTCACTCAGCCCTGCCCTCTTACTAATACTAGTACTAGCCCTTTGTTCATGCCCATGGCGATGCCCCCGCGAGGGCAGCGTGCGTGTGAGAGGCACGGCGCACCAGTAGTAATGACTGCGCATCCGAGCCGGCAACCAGTGTATCGCTGTCGGCATGCACATCGATGGCGTTCCAGGGCAAGAACCCGTTGGCTAACGGAGCCACCCGTAGCCCCGACATGGAGGAAGAGGAGGAGGCTCCACTGCCGCCGTGCTGCGCGTACTCGACGGCCTCGTTCCGTGAGCGGCCATGGTGAAAGTCCCAGCTCAGGACGTTGGCGTCGGCGCCACCAGTGAACAGGAACTGCGGCGAGGACGGGTGCACCGCCAGCGCATGGACTGCATGGCGTGGACGACATGAGCATACAGACAGACAGTGCACAGGTGAGTGTGTGAACGTGTGAACGTGTCAAAGCGCCAACGAAAGGAGGTGGCTGGACGAAGACGCACCTGCTTTCTGGTGCCGGGCTTCCACGCGGAAGGGTGTGTCGAGCCGCCGCTGGTCCCAGAAGGAGACGCGACCGTCGTCGCTGCCCGTGAGCAGGAGCTCGGGTCGCGTTGGGTGGGTCTCAATGCTGCGAAGCACGCTCGTGGCTTGCGGACTAGAACCATGTTGACCAACGAAAGAAAAAAGAAACAAAACAACACTATCAGTACGGACACCACCAGATGAACGCATAGACAGAGGCAGAGACAGAGGTGAACGTACTCGGAGGCCGAGACGACGGGGAAGCGAGTGTTGGCGCTGAGGTCCCAGAGCCGCAGCTGGCTGCCCGGCGCAGCGCCAACGGTAGCCACCACGCTCTCGCGCGCCAACACTTTGATGCCATGCACGGCCAGCGCGCTGGCCGACTCATTGCGGACCAACTGCGTGCCGCTGGTGGTGCCCTCGTCCAGTCGTAGCCACGCCAGTTCGCCACGCTCACTGGCCGCGACCAGTAGCGAACGGTGGCGACTCACGTCCAGGCACGTCGCGGCGCCACGGAAGAGGGAGGCCCAGGCGGGCAGCGCGAGACCAGTCAGTGCAGCCCCGCCCTCACCGACGCTGTACGCGTGGATCGCGCCCGTGGAGGAGGCACTAAAGAGGCGGTTGGCGCCGTTGGCGGACACGAAGCGCAGCGCATTCACGTCGCCGTCATGCGCCACGGCCCCCACGGCCGTCAGCTCCGAGCGGATGCCGGTCATCGCATGGCCATGGCCACCACTGCCACGGCGAGCCGCGGTGGAGGGGCTGTGTGTGCGTATGGTATATGTTTGAGCAGTCATGTAGTCATATTCACGGCGGAGACAAGGTCACGATGGCTCAGCAAGGGGTGGATATGAGTGATCAACAAGCACAGACCGACGACGAGAGACCAGCACGTACGCAAACTCGCGCCGCAGCGCTTCTTCGTCGACGGTGGCCACGACGGGCAGGTAGAGCGCGATGGAGCTGCGCGCGCCGCGGTCCCAGCCGCCGACCGCGAGCAGAGGCAGCGTCTCCATGCGCTGGTCGGCATCTGCCGCGCCAGTGGCGTGGCCGTGGCCGTCGTCATTGCCAGTGCTGTTGCCGTTGGTATCGGCATGGCCACCGCTGGTGCTCACGTCCTTGAGGAAGCAGAGCGACTTGACCTTCTCGTCCACAAAGTGCGTGGACGTGGATGCGCCCGTGGGCGAGGCCGTGGCCACGGAGGGCGGCGTCGCCATCGTCGTCATTGTCGTCGCCATCGCCATTGCGCTCGCCACCATTTGTATCGCGTCAAAATGCGGTCCATAGGCAGGACCGCACCGTCCTCCCTCTGAATTATGATACGATCCCGTTTCTTCTATGGTTCCTACATAATAGTTGACTTTGGAGGTGATCTGCAGGCTGCATGCAGTCCATGCATGGAGGATGGATGAACGAAACGGCTGGGTTCGAACGCTTCCACAGATGACTGGATGGATGCATGCATGGATGAAGAACTGGTTGGATGAAGAGGTGGATGGAGACACACAGGGCGGACGCATGGAGGACTGACTGACTGCAGTGCGCAGCCAATTTCAAGACAGGTCTATTGAAAAGCAGGATGCAACATGGACAGGCAAACGTAACGCGGAGGGGCGGCCATGCTGCAGTTTGGGGGACAGCAAAAGCAATCGCAAAGCTGAGCTGAGCTGCGCCAGGCCCTCGAGCACGGACCGACAGACAGACAGCCTGCCCCTACTCGGCCTTGGGAGCACGGCGGCGTCTGGTCTTGCCCTCGCTGGGTGGCGGCACGGCCGCTGCCTCGCTGGTCTTCTTGACCTTCTTCTTGTCCTCGGCGTGGTCCTCTTCTTCGTCGTCTTCCGAGTCACTGCGGATATCCTTCTCGACATTACCGCTTCGCAGCGAACGCAGCACCATCTTGACGATGAGCACACCCCAAAAGATGTGCAGCACGAGCAGGAGCGCGATGAAGCCGCCAAAGATGGCCCAGGCCCACCACCACACGGTGCCGGGCAGCCCGGCAAAGCTACCAGCTTCCAGCACGGGCATCAGTAGCTTCTCATGCGCGTCCCAGTACACCGACGCGACGATGTTGGTGGCGTAAAAGTACCAGCGCACGATGAACCAGGTGATGGCAAAGATGCCAAACGTGATGTTGGACAACGTCTCCTGCTCCAGGTAGAGGAACAACTTGGCTGGCACCACACGAGCAAAGACACAAAAGGAACACAAAAAGAAAAGAGCAAAGCCAAGGTCAGTGCCATGCCAGCATTGCCGCTTCCCAATAGACCAGCAGGCTTGCATGCACATGGCGGATCCTGCAGCCAACGCACGCACCGGTCTCAAGGATGAGGTCGTTGACATCGTGGATGAGCAGCACGCACATGCCGATGCGCGTGAAGTCGGTAAAGTAGGAGAAGACCATGAGCGCGACAGTGGCAAAGTGGTGCACGAGCATCTCAGCATTATCCTTGCGCTTGACGAGGTAGTGGTTGTTGGTGAGGTTGAGCATAAAGTCGACGCTCTGCAGCCAGAACGAGAGGTAGATCATGTAGTACCAGCGCAGAGGCTCGGGCGCCACGTAGGGCCAGACGGCGAAGTAGCCATGCGGGTTCATAAACCAATCCTGGTCGTGGCCAATGTAGACGCCCAGGGTGAAGAACGAGCCGACAGCCGCGTTCTTCCACATGGACTCGCGCATCTTGTCCCGCTTGTCCTTGGCGGCGTACCGATGGCGCACGCAATAGTCCACAATGGGCGAGATCACGAGCTTGTCCCAGACAAAGTGGTAGGCGTACACACCCACAAAGGCCACGAGGAAGCGCTTGAGCTCCTCCTCCTGGGAGCATTCGGTCAGGAAGCACGGCATTCTGAGCAGAGACCCCTTGGACCGTTGGTGCTGGCGAAGAAGCTACGTGGCGACGTGGTTGGGACTCGCACCAAACGCAGAATGGGTGAGATGACCCCCACTGACCTCGCTGACCCCACTGACCCCACCGTTAGGTCAAATACACGGGGAGGGGAGGAGGAGGAGGGGATTTGCTAATGTTGCGCGTGGGCTGAGTGGTCGGTCGGCTGCACGTACTACACGTATTACCGGTACCGGTATACTTAGTAATAGTATTTTGACGGAGGATAGGATAGGCTCTTTTAGAGAGAGAGAGAGCCTATCGGGACGAAGTGCAAGGGGCTCGGGCTTGGGGTTGGTTAAAAAACAACACGGAGCGGGCGCAGAGACAGGGCAAGTCCAGAAATCTTCATTGGAAAGGAGGAATATGGATGGAACTCTCGAATTCTGTACTACAAGGCACGAAGGCAAGGCATCACATCACGTGTTGTTCTCGTGGGGTCTGTTATCACGCCATCACCGCCACTTTCCTGATGCTCACGTGGACATTTTGGGGGGAGGGGGGTAATAAACCTGTACCTATCCATGCAGTCGTCATGCGTGCATCATGCCATCCAGCTCCGAAAACGCCAGGTTTTCGTTTTATCGCCAAAAAGTTGTGCCATTTATCCTATCCAGGCAGCAAATCAATCTGCTAAAGTCTATGTGGTGGTTGCGAAGCGACCCTGTCCGGTTTCTGGGGTGGCCGTGGTAGGAAAATTGACGGGCCCAGCTCCGGATTCTATCCAGAAAAAAGACACATACCGTAATCACGTGAATACAGCGCGGTATCCTTGCCATCGTCGGAATGAATGTTTGCACCGACGATAGCATTGGCGCTGCCCCTACCGTACTCATCCAGTTATGACCCGGACGCCGGCGGCCGCGACGGCGTGTGTGGCGGAGGTGGTGGGTTGCCGCATGAACATGAGGCTGACGGGTACCGCAAGTTCATCCTCGGCCCATGTGATTGTGCGCGTGTCAAAGATTGCGTCATGGATGACCACGAGGTCGATCTTGATCGTGGGGTAGATATGGTCGAAGAGGCAGACCATATCTTCAAACGTGGGTGGCACGGAGCCACGTGGCGGCACGAGGCACACAAGACGGAGGCAATACGTCTGTTCATTGGCGAGCACATAGTTCACGGCGTCGTGAATGAGCGGAAGGCGTGGTGTCTTGCAGAAGAAGATGACAGGTCGGCGTTTGATTTGCTCAATGCGCTTGGCCAACGTGAGACTCCCCACCACCTCGTGGTCACGATGACGTCGTCCTGGAAGCGGCGGTGCGAATGCGTTGGTCGGTAGTGGAATGGGTGCTCGTGAGGAAGGCGTCCGCCACCAGATGACGAGGCATTGTGTGATGAAGAGAAGTCCACGCAGCATGTGCACCCGCTCGAGCATGATCACCACGAGGACGCCAATGGCGGCGAAATAGAGCACAAAGTAGTAGAGACTGGTGGGGTCGTTGAGCACATTGGCGGCCACACAGACCAACAGCATGAGTAGGCAGAGAAGGCAGGTCACCCATGAAGCTGTGCTCGTGTTCTTGGCCCCAATCGGATCGCGCGGGATACGGGCGCGATAGATCTTGAGCAGCATACACGCCACGACAAACGCGAGCATGACGCCAAGGTAGGCAAAGGTGAAGACGCCCGAGAGCGCATCGATATCCCCGTTCATGACCACGACCAGGGACACGGCTGTGCCGGCATAGGCCAGGATACTAACGTGTGGGGTCCCCCGCAGTGCGTTCCGGCGTGCCAACAACTGCGGGAGCACGCGGTCCAGCGCGAGGCGATGCAGAAGCCCAGCCATGCCCACGTAGGACGTAAGCACGGCCCCCGCGAGGACCACGCAGGCGTCGATGGACACCAACAGCTCCAGCCAGTGGCCGCCTGTGACCCTCCCCATGCGCGCCAGCAAGATATCTCGATGCATCAGGATGCCATGGGGTCCATCCAGTGGTAAAACCGCCAACGAGAGCCACGCAAAGACCATGTTGAAGACGCTCGAGAGCACCCACATATTGCGGAGCGTCTTGGCAAACACACCAGGCGCCTGCTGCTCAATGAACTGCGCACTGGCCTCAAACCCAGTGACGCCCAGCACGGCCGTGCCGTAGCCATAGAAGAGAGCCGTCATCGTGTTGCCCCGCACGACTTCGTGCCAGACCGAGACAGATGGCAGCTCGGCGTGCATGTTGCCAAGCAAAATGTCGGGGTGCTGCAGCGCAAAGACCACGCAAAAGCCAGCAAGTAGTGTGACAGTGAGTGTATGCAGGATGAAGAACGCGAGGGCAATGGCGGCGCTCTCGGCCACGCCGATGATGCAGAGCGCCGCGAAGAGGAAGAGCATCACCACTACGGCCGGGACCACGGGGACGAGCGTCATCGTGTTGAGGTAGTTGATGGCGGCGACGGCGCACACGACCCCCGTCGCTAAATACGAAAGCATGCTCAGAATGGCCGCCATCGAGGCCATCCGCTTGGAAGTGGTGTGTAGGAGGGCAGTGTAGCAGCCGCCATTCAGTGGCACGACGGCCATGACTTCACCCAGCACTCTACGCAAGCCGTAGACCACAACGACCACGAGTAAATGCGCTAATGGTGCCAGTTTGCCGGCGCGAGACACTGTCAGCCCCGTCGTGAAGAGCATACTGGAAAGAATATCATTACCGCTAATTGCGGTGGCCATCCATTCCGAGAGGCCATGCGAAGGCGGTGGCGAGAACGAACTCTCAGAAGAGGTGTCATGCGAACTTGAGCCGCGATCAGCGGCTGTACTTGTTTCCTCCTCGGTTTGATGGAGATTTCCCACTGGTAAGGAGGGAAGAGCCTGTAGTTTCTCGCGCAGCTTCAATTGTTGTTGTTGCTTGGTCAACAGGCCCGCCTCGTTATCGTTTTGCCTCGCGCTTGTGGGGCCCTGGAGATGCCACACCTCCCCGCCAATACTAGGGTGCATCCACGTCGGGTACTCAACACGCTGATCCACCACATCGACCTGAAGACGTCGTTGCCGAAGCTTGCGCGGAGAATCCGCACTAAATGCCAGCGCCTCGGCTTTCATTTGCAGGGAAAGCTGCGCGAGCTCCAAGTCACCATGGTGCACATGAACTGGGTCACGCGTGGTATGCTCGGCCGTAGTGCTTGAGATCACATCATCGCTGCTAGAGACATCAACCGCAATGCTCAGCGAAGGCATCATGGGTTGCTGTCTTGCTGCAGAACCAATCATTCCGCTGAACGTGGTCAACGCGGGAATGACCGAGGAATGGGTCAACAGGTCGTCCAGTACCACCAGGAAGACGTAGGTGTATGTTGGAACCTCGCTACCGGTATCAATCACACTCTTGTCACAGTGTCGGTTTGGTATCTATTTTGTGTGTATTCTTCAGCGATCTTGTCCATCCTGAGCTCGTAATAGACAAATGGCTGGGCCTTCATAGCTGGCCACACTCACACATACGCAGGTTTTCTTGAGTAACGAGGCTATGAATACCTGCACAAGCCACACATTGATCTCCCACGGTCCGTTTCACCTGCGCAACATCAGCAAAGCATCTCATAACTCCCACATGCCACACAAGCCACTCCCCTCTTCATGCAGCCAAGCAACCAATAGGTAAGGAGTGGATGCGTGGTGTCAAGGTCTTGCGGCCTACTTCAAATCAAGTGCACCCAGCAAACCAAGAGGAGGGCACTCCTCGTAGCAGGAGCACTCTCCATCCATGGATCCTCGCAACGCGCGCCACGCGCCGAGGGGTATAACCCTCTACGATGACGACGAGCGTCGTATCCATGGCACATCGATCGGTGACGCGATCGACTCCATGGCATCGCCGGCCGTGTACTACCAAGAGCATCTCCATCTCCACGACCCACCTCCACCGTTTCGTTACCACGGCGACGGCAAGAAGGCCACCGCCGCGTATTCCGTTCATTCCTCAGCATTCACGCCGTCGTACCCAGGTGGCCACGGGTCCCACGCGCCCTTCCACGATGGTGCATTGACCGAGCACTACCAAGTTGACGGCCACGGTGGTCGCTTTGCCTTCGTGCGTAACACCAACTTTCAGATCATTGCGAGCGTCGTGCTGGGCGTGGCTCTCGGCGCGTTGCTCTCGTATTGCGAGGCTTCCACGGACGCGAGTAACCTCGTCAAGTTGCCCGGCCAGATCTTCCTTCGCGTGCTCAAATGCTTCGTCATCCCCATGGTCTTCTGCTCGCTGTCCACCAGCGTCGCCAACATCGTGGTCCTAGGCAAGGTCTCCACCGTGGGGACCCGCACGGCGCTCTACTTCATGCTCTTCTCCAGTGTGGCCACCGCCATCTCGTTCGCCATCTCCATGATGCTGCGCTCGTTGCACCAGCCCGCCATCCACGACGCGCTTCCACCACCGCGCGCGTTCCTCAGCATCGGCTGCAGGGCTGAGCACCTGTTGCAACAGCAGCACAACCACTCGCGTCCGGTCTGTTTGTCTAGCAGTGCCGCGCAGAACGGCAGCGCGCTCTTTGAGCTCATCGACCCCACGCACGGGATCATCGACACCTCGCTGCTGACCACCGTGACGGTGACGCAGCAGGTCACGCAGATCCTGCATTCGCTCTTCCCCACGAGCATCTTCCAGAGCTTCAACGACGGCGTCCTGCTCAGCGTCATCATGTTCTCCATCGCGTTTGGCGCCGCCTCCATCAATGCCGCGCGCCCCTCGTCGGCGTCGGCGTCGGGGCTGCCACGCTCGCCTCGCCTCGAGACGACCCCTCTATTGGAAGTGCTTCAACAGCTCAACCAGATCATCTTCCTCGTGATCACCAAGATCATCACCTGGAGCCCACTGGCCGTGCTCTCGCTTGTCGCTGGCTCCCTGTCGAGCCAAACCTCACTCACAGACGCTCTCCACCATGTGGGTGTGCTCCTGCTCAGCAACTTGCTGAGTGTGCTGCTGCTGCATGTCGTGTTCTACCCAGCCGTGCTCTGGTGCATCACCAAGCGAAGTCCACTGAGCTACATGCGCGCCATGCTGCCGTGCGTGTACTTTGCCTTTGGTAGTGCCTCCTCATTGGCCACCTTGCCCGTCACGCTGCGCTGCGTGGAAGCCTCGCGCCGCGTGTCCCGTAGTCTGTCGCATTTCGTCATCACCATCGGCTCCACGTCGCACATGAACGGCACGGCCATGCTGTTCCCCAACGCCGTGGTCTTCCTGGTCTCGACGGCACCGACCGCCATCTCCATTGGCTGGCTGCAGTGCTTCCTCATCATGCTCATCTCCATGCTTAGCTCCATCGGCGTGGCGCCCATCCCGAACGCGGGCCTCGTCATGGTGTACTCGGTCTGGGCCACCATCTTCCCCGACCAGGCCGTGCCGGCCTCCTTTAGCTACCTCATCGCCATCCACTGGTACATGGACCGCGTCAACACGGCCTGCAACGTCCTGGGCGACACGTATGTCTCGCTCATCTTGGCCAGCCAGGTCAACGAGTCTGCCGACGCTGATGCCGATGCCGATGCCAATGCCGACGACGGCCACGTGCTCAGTACCGGTATTAATACTACGCGCAGAGGAGTGAAAAGGTAGAGAGAGAGAGAGCTGGTAGAAGCGGGGGCCAAAAGAGAAAAAGCCGACAGCTGTGAGATTTGAACTCACGCGGGTTACCCCAATAGATTTCTAGTCTATCGCCTTAACCACTCGGCCAAGCTGTCATGTTGCAGAATCATGCCAATGCCAATAACAAATGGAGCATCTGTCTATGTGGTAGTCATGTGCACACACACGGTATGTAGAAGCGAAGTACGGCGCTGGTGCCGCCCATGTTTCTTTACGCCAGAAGGACAGAAGGAAAGGAACAGAGGATATGTTCCTGTAAGGTCCGCCAATAATGTGTTGCACTTGCACCTTTGTTTATAGGTGTCTGTAGTGACATAACGACAGCTGAACCAGTTTGAGGTGGTCCACATTAATCCACGCACCTGCAGGTTACATGCATTTCGGACAGAGTGACGGTGATGCGTGTTTTTGTTTGTGATTTCTTGTGTGTTTGTGTGTTTTGCTTGTCACATTCATTGGATTGGAGGCGAAAACGGAACAACAAAGAACTTGACTTGGGGTTTGCCTACAGAGTCGACCAACAAACTAAATAGTGGACCAAGGAGATCAAGTGACGGGGGGGGGAGGGAGGACCAGCTCAACCCACAGTCAAAGCGTAAATTGAGTCGCGACAAGCAAGAGGTACGAGTGGATGGCGGAGACATGGCGACGGTGATGGCGGTGGCGAGGAGGCCGCTGCAAAGCGATGCCCAACCACTCACGCGCTATGTACATGTCGCGATGGCTGTGTAGTTGGTTTTGTTGCTTCTTCGTGTGGCTCGTTGTGCGATTCGTTCCAAGTGTTGACAAGCTGCAGCCATGTCCGTCCACGCGCGAGCCAAGCTCTGTACGTGGTGATGCCGCCACCGAGTGGTGGTAGCTCGAGTATGTGTCTGTGTCTGTGTGTATGGTGGGTGAGTTGCTGACACTGTGTTGTTGCGATTGTGGATGGGATGGATCCTGCGTGTGGACCCTCTAGTCTTTATCCGACCCACCAGCCTCGTGCGCCTCGCGACGCGTAATGCGCCAGCCACACGGCGCATGCACGCGATGGCGCTGTCCGTGCGTGCTCCATGTACGTGCCTATTGTGTGGTGTGGCCAGCCGTCTGTCTCGCTAGGATGCGGCTACGCACGGCGATGGTTGAGTGTTTTATATTTTGTTTATTGACATGGGGCAATCCAACGTTTCTTTCATTGTGATCAGCGCGTCTGCACGGCGCCAACCGCTCGACCCACGTGGTGGCCATTGGCGCGCTGCTGAGCGCCGGTGTGGCCGCTCTGGCACGAGGTACGACGCCTATACGCTTTAGGGTCTTTGCTTGTGGATTTGGTTGGTCGCTGTGTGGGTTTGGTTGCTGATGTTGTTGCCTTCTTATTCATTGCGTATGACGTGCGTGTGGTGGTGACCCTCTTTATTGCCGAGTAGACACTGCGCTGTGTGAGCAAGTAGACGCCATCTTCGCCAAGATGGTACGCTTTTCTCTGTGGGTGACGCTGCGCCATCACATGTCAAAGCAAACGGCTGTGTGTTTGGCTCTCTCTACTGTGCAGTGCTGATTCTGTTGATGGTGGTGATGGTTGGGTTGGAATCACGGTAGAGCGACGGCGCCAGTGGTGGCAAGAAGGGTGGGCGTGACTCGTCCGCCAAGAGCGAGATCGACAAGCTCATGGACGAGGTCTTGAACCATTGTGGCGACATCTCTCTGGGCACGGCGCTCGGGTTCTGCTCTGGGTACGCGCTCAAGCAGGTGGGCAAGGTGGCCGCGATCACCGTGGGCACACTGTTTGTGCTGGCGCAGGTGGCATCATCGCAGGGTTACATCCAGATCAACTGGCGCAAGGTGGAGAAGGACGTGATCGAGGCCGTGGACCCGGATGGAGACGGCAAGATCACCAAGAAGGACCTCGAGATCTGGTACCGCCGCCTCATGGCCGTGCTGCAGACGAATCTGCCGTCGTCCGCGGGGTTTGCGGGTGGCTTCATGCTTGGCGCCTCGACGTAGACGCCTATTGCCTCTGTGTCCGGTCATTACCCTGCGCTAGTTGCACAGAAAACAATACAAAAACAAAAACAAACAAACAAACAACCGTCGTCGCCGTACAAGAGAGCTCGCCTCTTTCAGTGGGAGAGTTCGTGCGTTGTACACACCCACGCAGAGACAGACAGACATACAGAGAGGCAGAGAATACACTGTTTTGAGGTTGTTCCATCGCCATAGCATATTTCATACGGGATAATAGTTGCGCCATCGGCCTCATTCACAGGGGAATGCACGCGCTAGGAAGCCCACGATGACTGTGCGGTCTTCATGACTGATACCCATGTTCTTGAGCTCTCGCGAGAACGCCGGTACGCTGCTGATACCGTTCCCAATGAGGTTGAGCCCAAGCGTCGAGTACATGATGAGCGTGGGGCTCTCGAACGAAAAGTAGATTTGGCGACAGCTCTCCGAGCACGTTGGGAAACAGTCGACCCACATCTTTTCACGGAGCTGCATGTGCTTGGCCGCATCCGAGGGCTCGCTGTGCGAGCTGATGGAGCTCCCGGGCGTGGACACACCCGTCGACTTGTCCTGGATTCAATGGGTGGATCCAATCAAATCGCCAAGGTCAGCGCACCTTGCAAGCAGCGGCAACAAAGCATACAGCCAACGAATGGCGGCAGTGAGCAGCGTACCCGAGTCAGATCCAGCAAGGTGCGCTCGTTCCAGCTATGACTGGAGAAACTGCTTTCCTGTTAGAGCGCAACAAGGGGAAAAATTGACAAGCGCACACACACACGTCTCCACAATGTTAACGATTGCCCTCCACCGTGCACCAGTGAGCCAGGCATTACTACATCACCATCAGGAATGGAAAACACATACCGTGTCTTTCTCAATGTAGATTCGATATGCGTCCGTCGTATTCATACGCAGCGCAAACAACTGAGGCTGCGACTCGTCCCCGACCTGCTCACCACCATCAATCACCATCGCCGCGAATGGCTTTAGCCTCCGCTCCCGCCTCCAATGACGGCCACGCCATCTCCTCTTCCTTTCCTATTGCATCATACGTATCGGTATCGGGCACGTACGCTATCGGAAGGCACTGCCGTGATCCACTTCTTGTCCAGCATACTGGCCAGCATGTGCTGCGCCATGCGTTTGTTGGTGGTGTCGTCCTTTTCGGTCTCATCCGCCCATCGATTGGTGCGGAACCGAGCCGTCACCAGCTCCACGCCCTCAAACTCGAGCCACTCCATCAGCTGCGCGCTATCGACATACTCCTGCTCTGAGTCATCGAACGAATCCACAAGCCCCGCATGCTCCAGGAGCACCACAAACTCGTCCTCGCTTGTCAACATGACGGGAATTCTGGTGCGCGACCAAACGAGTCAGCCGTGATGATGCATGGACTGACACTGGGCACCTGATACTGATACCCTCGTTTGACCACTTGCGCGGTGCAATTAAGTGAACGGACGCCAATAGTAATACTTCAGAGACTGCCGACGATGGTGGCGACGACAGCATCACTGCTGCAGAGAAGGCTCAGCCGTCATGACGGACACCACGACAGCGATGATCCACGTTGATGCCATTGCCCGGAGGTTATTACGCCGTTGTCACCCAATTTGGAGTCGATGCTTAGCCGACGGATTGCTTATTCGCATGACGAAGTTTTTTTTTCCGTCACTCCACCTTAACTCCAGAAATGCAAGAAGCTGGATGGTGGATGCTGGGCACTGCAGGACGGTTGTTGCGGTGGCCTGCTGGATTCATCGACGCAGACCGACTCTTCTTGTTCCTCTCTCTATCGCAGTCATCCTGCACGATCATATCATATATCGTCGCTAGAACTAGAACCAGCTGAATTTGTCCAGGAACATGCGCCGAACACGTCACCTTCCTCCTCACGCAAATATCATCAACGGTCAGTCGTTTCCATGGGTACTGCACGACGATCGTCAGTAAGGCAGCGAATTCGCGTCCAAGCTACCGAATAGATGCGACAGCAGACTACCTCCATCTCTTGGCCTTGGGCTGATTAACGCGATCGAATAGCAGACCCTGAGGTGACGATGATACCGCAATAGCAGACTACCACCCAGGACTGGACATGCAAACAGCGCGACGAATCCCCTTCGCCCCCCCGGAAAGCCATGCGACGTGTTTGTTCGCTGAACGTTCGCGCCTCCTCCTCACCACCAGCCAGGCTCTACTCAAGGCAGCTTCAGCAGACCGCCGACGACTAAACTGCACGGCACAACCTCATTGAAGCAAACGTGCGGCCACGACACGACACGGTATGGAACGTGAGCTTATTCGAGTTGCCTCGATGAAGCGTCGACGCCGTGCGACGACGTGCGTCAGCTCCTCCACAGCAGCGCTGCGCTTATTGGCGGGGGTCGTTCTTGCCCGAGGAACTCCCGGTTCCGCGGTCGCTGCCTTCTCCCCATCTTCCATTGCCGCCTCCAGCTCGTTGTTAATGGATACATCGCTGTCGCTCGCGACTGAACCGGTGTTCCAGGGCCACGGTGCCCCCTTTGCTCTATCAGTAGCATCCGCGGGGGGATGTAGCTTTGTGGACTGGTCACCGCAGGACGCGGCCACGCAGTACGCGTCCATCAACGCAGCCCAATGGGCGGCCAGTCGTGTTTGTGGGCGATGCGCTCATGTCTGGTGCGATGACGACGATGATGGGGGTACAGGGCGATGTCGAGCGAATGGGAATGCTGCTGCGATCGTTCGCATTATGGATCGATGCCAAGACTGCACGAATGGCAGTCTGCTTCTATCACCGAGTGCGTTCCTTGCCGTCACGGGCGGACCTGGTGCTTCATCGAGCCATACCCAACAACCAATTCGTTGGAGATTCACCGACTGCCCACTGAGCGAGGACATGAACAAATCAGAACCACCAACACCATCGACATCTACATCAGCCGCCACAGCTACAACGACGGACGAACAAACAGTACAAATCTGCGTCGAACTGGACAGTGATCGCCACCACATTGCGCTTCACCCAGTACACGATGCCCTGGGCATTCAGAATATGATTGTCAACGGCAAAACCAGCCAGCGCATGCCATTCGAAAACGTCTACAGAGCGAGTGACAGCTCGGTCGGCGGCTTTGATCTCTCACGCGTGGAGCTCTCGCTTGTTTTAAGCAATCAAGAGGTTGTCCATCGTGTCGTATCGTTCACCAACCGTGGCTGCGTAAACGTAAACGCCCGTGAGAAGGCACTGGCAGGGCGTCTTGCAGCCAATGGCGACACTGGTGAGGGCAGCAAGACTCACCGTGGTGTGACGCCCAAACATCTGCAACCAAATGCTGCCGCATCACCTCCTAGTATCCCGCAGTCTACATCTCCACCAACCTCTGCGCCATCATCACCTACTCCATTATCAAAACCACTGTCGCCTGCAGCACCAACGTCGACATCCCCACCGCCGCTACCATCACTTACTCAGGTTCCGCCTTCATCCACAGCCGCGCCATCGACTGGTCAGCCAATAGAACCCCCTCCACCAGAATTTCTACCTGCTCTGCCTTCATCATCGTCTTCATCGTCGGCATCTTCTTCATTGGAACCAACAGCATCGTCACCACCCCCACCACCCGGTTCATCGATATCGCCATTCCCGTCTTCCACGACACCAACACCAGTACTACCACCAGACTCGCCGCCAACACCGACACCGACACCATCTTCGACGCCATTGACTCCAGTACCGACATCGCTAACGCTACTGCCGACGTCCTCTCCACCACCGTCAATCTCGCTGCCAACGCCAACATCTGTAGTGACACCGACACGACCGCCAATCCATACATCAAGTCCAGGTGCATCGGCATCCGTGCCGCCACCAGCATCCACGCTAGCCCCACCTCCACCTCCACGGCCATCGCCACCAACTACAACAACAACACCAGCGCCAATTCAATCCCCCACACCAACTCTATCATCACCACCAACGCCAACAGCATCGCCAGTGCCGTCAACAACACCGCCCTCAGACCCAACGCCCACGTCCTCACTAATTCCAACCACAATACCAATACCAACCGCAACTCCATTTTCGTCAATACCAACGCTAGTGCCCCTGCCAACTTCAACGCCAACATCACCAACACCATTGCCGACTTCATCTTCACCACCACCCACGCCATCACGCTCACCATCCTTGCCCACACCGACGCCGCTGCCACCAACACGACCCACACCAAGTCCGTCTCCTTCTCCGCCAACACCATCATCGACGCGCTCTCCACCGGCTGCAACAACAACAGCGTCGCCACCGTCATCGCCGCCATCACCATCACCATCGCCACCACCGCCTTTGCCATCTTCATCTCCTCGAATTCCTCCGCTTCCTCCTATCTACCCGTCACCCTCGTCAACACCACCTCCTCCACCACCTCCTCCACCACCTCCTCCACCTCCCCTCCCCTCCACTCCCCCACTACCACCACC
>JAADWT010000322.1:0-23681 GCA_023336285.1 Pythium grandisporangium
AAATACAGTGGATTTCGTAGCGTTCGACCAGATACTGGGTAAACGTACTGTATTGAGTGGGTGGGAAAGGCCGGTCCGCCCTGTCATGTTGCAACCGGGCAGGTGGGTACGGAAGCCTGTCACATGACTTGGCTAATGAGTGGGGGAGGAATGGGTTGGGAATATCAGTATGACTCGTTGCACGTTAAGGGGGTGTCTGAAGGGATCACATGCGTTTCAGAAACGTCGTTTACAAAGTGTACCCATTTCTGGTGGTTACATGATCTTGTACCAATGGAGACACGATCGGGGGTACTTGCTAATAGCTGTCATACATGCAGATGTGCATTAGGCATAGTACACGCCGGCCTTGACCATGGCGCTGGCGTACTTGGTCTCTTCACAGCTTGTGGTAGGGTGGCGCTCGGTGAGGATGGTAGGCTTATCCCAGCCCATGGTCTGCGCGTCTGTCATGGGCTGCACGAGTTTCTCACGCGGATCCTTCCCCAATCGCGTGTGCTTGGCCAATGCGGCGCGGTACTCCAGACCAGACACATGCTCGCGTGACTGGCTGCCGCCCTTGAGGTACGCGTAGTGCTGCGCCTTGGCCTCGTCATCTTCGGCGCGCTCGCGGATGCGCTTGACGTGGGCCAGGAACGTGGGTAGTGAGATGACCTGTCCTTCAAAGGCAGCAAACCCGTCCGCCACGAGCTGGCGAGCCGACTCTGGCACGTTGTTTACGCCCTTGGGACACTTGTACAGGTGCTGCAGGAGCACAGGTAATTGGTCGTGGGCCACCGCCGCGACCGTGAGCTGATGGCGAGCCGCCGTGACCTCGTCGTCGCTCTCGGAATGGAGCGTGAACCCGGGGTGCACGGTCTCCATGAACGCCGCCTGCCAGTCGCTCGGCTCAAAGACATACAGAGGCGTCTCCTTGGCGAGATCAAATACATTCTGCGAGCCCAGGCCCGTAAGCCCAAAGAAGGACATGGTGGTGATGGTGGTGGTGGTAGTGGTACTGGTGATGTGAGGGGGTGAGCAGAGGCAGACTTTGCTTGAGCTGCTTCTGCTTCTGCTGCTACTGTTGCTGTTGTTGTACTTCGGATGGCGCTCACAACAACGGGAGATACAGCACCGTGCGCAGCATCAAGCGTCTGGCATCCGTCCCACACACAGACTGCTGTAGCGATAAGGCCAATGCGTTTCTTCCGTCCCTATTAATAATCCTGCCAATGCCAACACTATCCACTATACCATGAAGTTGCTGCTGCTTCTGCTGTTGCTGCACCACCTCCGTCCACCGCCATCACTATGACATACCTTCACGTAGGCGTGGTCAATCGCATGCCGTAGGACAGTAGAGGGTGCCTACTATTCATGGGGGCGATCTAAAAGTTGGTGGGTCTGTGGGCTATTTTGTGCGTCGTCGGTGGATTCGATGCGATTGAACACTTCATTTAATGTGGAAAAGTCTTCAGCTTGTGGTAATGTTGGTCGCGATGGCTACGCCGGCGCGCGGTTCTGCCGCATGCTGAGCAGGCGCTGGGTCTTCTTGACGGCTATGACGGCGCCCACGCCGGCGCGGAACTTGTTGCGCGTCGTCAATCTCCGCGCCTGCTTGAGGTTCTTACCCACGCTTAGCACCTGCGCATCCTCGTCGTCCTGGATGTCGCTAAACCACGAGTGCTGCAGCACCTCGTCCGCCGTCAGCCGCTTGGCTGGCTCCACCACGAGCATGCGCTTGACAAGGTCCTTGGCCTGCGCAGAGACGCCGTCGAAATACGGCGCCACAAACTCAAACTCACCCTGCAGGATCTTGCGCATCTCCTCCACCTGGCTTTCGTCATAGAACGGAGGGAACCCACACAACAGGATGTACGTGATCACGCCGAGGCTCCAGACATCGCAGCGGTTGTCATACTGTGATGGACACGAGACGAGCAATGAACACGAGCGTATCAAAAGCAATGACGAGTTAGACCAGAGAAAACAGATAACAACAGCAAACAGCTCGCTACTAGACTTGAGATACCCTACCGGTTGCTTGCGCACGATCTCGGGCGCATAATACCCCGGCGTGCCACACATGGTGGACATGTTGGACTCGCTGGTCACGAGCTTGGCAAAGCCGAAATCGGCAATCTTGATCTTGGCATTCTCGCTTTCGTCAGCGTAGAGCAGGTTCTCCGGCTTCAGGTCTCGGTGCGTGACCCCACGGTCGTGGCAATACGAGAGCACGCGTGCCACGACCTTGACCACCTTCTTGGCCTCGGCCTCACTGTAATACTCCTTGGCGATGATCCGCTCAAAGAGCTCCCCACCGGCGGCAAATTCCATCACGAGGTAGCACATGTCGCGGTCATCCTCGTAGACGTCAAAGAGCTTGATGATGTTGGGGTGGTTCAGCTCCTTGAGGATCAGGATTTCCTGCACGAGGTTGGACCGGTCCTTGCGGTTGAGCGCGCTCTTGTTGATACACTTGACCGCGAACCGCACGCTATCGGACTTGCGCACACACTCCTTCACGATCGAGAAGTTGCCTTCGCCCACGACGCGCCCCACCTTGTACTTGGCCACAAACTCGGCCGGCATCGTGTCGTCCGCCATGATTTATTGGACAAAAGGCCCGTCTCTCTCTCTCTCTGTGAAGGCGTGGAGTCCTGTAGCAATGGCGATGGCAATCGTAGTGCCGCAGTCGCTGATCAAAACGTCAAGTGCAAATGAGCAGCACACTGCGAAAAGCACTGGTCCCCCACCCACCCACCGACTCGGCTGTGGTGGATGTTGCGTTGTGCTTCTTTCCCTGCTCTTGCTCGTTGCTTGGCTATTGATTTATTTTTATTTTCGTGCTTATCGTGGGTGCTGAGGCTCGTAGTGAATGACTTGATAGAAAGATGGCGCCACAAATAGACTATTGCCACTAATACACCTGTACCTTGGCGCAGTGTATTCGTGGGGATTCATGCAGAAGAAGAGATAAAGAGGAAGATGAGCGAGAGATGGGCTCGGAGCTTAATTATACCAGGTGTGGCGGACAGCAAGTGGTTGTGGACGGGTGAGAGCTTTTACTTCAAACTACACAACCAAGACGAGAAGAGCGAGCAATCGGGAAGGATATTAGGCACGGTGACAGTGTGCGCCTAGTCAACCATTGCCTACGTGATAGTCGCGCATGACCAGAGAGTGCGTCTGCACCACAAAGTGCGTGGTCTCCGCTCGCATTCGCATTTTGGCGCAGCACATGTGGCTTCTCCAGAATCTTGCTCATGGATCTTCGGGTTTTCGCACGTGCGCAAACTCGATTTGACACATGATGCACCCTGTGTAAATCGATATACCATCATCCTGCAATGACGTGCCTGTTTTATGCAGTCTGTTTCCGCTTTCACCCCCCCTCACGATGTCGCACGAAGGTACAGCTCTCATCTCCCCCCCTTTCGTAACGTTTTTGTTTGTTTTTTTGAAAAAACGTGACCCAAGGGGGAGAGTGGAGTGGGGCGGGAAAAAGCGCGCCAACATCCAATAAACACATCCGCAGGCAGAAACGTCTCTACGGCAAACCGCCAACGCCAACACCAACAAAGTCACCGGCAACAACGCCAACACTCCCGGGGAGAAAAAGATCGCCAACGCTCTTTGGCGTCGCCTTCATTCTCCATTCGCCATTCGTCATTCGTCATTCGCCATCTTCGTGGGCACCATCTCCACATTCCAAGCGGTCTCATGACGCGGCCACGGAAGCGCCTGAGCGCCGGCATGGGGCTGCGCGCCGACGGCATTGACCCGCTCTTTGAGTTTGACGTGTCGCGCCTCTTTGTGGACCTCACGCGTAGGACCCCGCTGCCTCGTGGGCGGCGCATGAGTAGTCTGGGCGGCATGGACGAGCGTAGTGGGCATGGCGAGGCCACGACGGAGGAATGGCCGCGGGATCCGTGGTTCCAGCTCATTCATGAGGAGCACAGCCGCCCCACGGACGAGATCCTGGCAGCGGCGATGGCTCAGCAGCAGCAGCAGCAGCAGCACCAACACCAGCACCAGCACCAGCAGCATCACCACCGCCACATGGCCAGTCACACGAGTGAGTTGCCCGCCGATTGGGAGAAGGAGAACCGTGATGACCGCGTCACTGTGGGCAGCGGCGCTCATGCCACCACGGTGGCCAAGGACGGCAGTCTGGTGCGGCGACGCAAGCGCTCGTATGGCGCCAGCGCCTCGTACCCGCCAGATGAACCAGTCAAGCGCATGGCCGCCACCGTGCGCACGGTGGCGGCCACCACAACCGTGGGGACCGTGGCGTTTGGGCACAAGACGATGACGCCGCCCACAAGGACCACGGCCTTGAGCACAACTATGAGCTCGACCACGACCAAGCGGACGAGGACCAGGAGTAGTATCGTGCAGATACCGACGAAGACTGGGTATACTGGTGGGCGTGGCGAATCGGTGCGCACTCGCGCTAGGCCAAGGCCTGGTACAGCTCTGGTGCCCACCAGTGCTATACGCCTGCGAACGAATGACGCCGAGATGAATACGCGGAGAGGCCTCGCGACGCCCTCCAATGGCGGCAGAAGCACTGGTGCCAGTACGAGTAGCAACACCAGCACGATGAAACCGAAGGCAAACACGAGTGCAGGTATGAATCATCGGAGACGCAGCACAGCCACCACCACCACCACCAGCAGGAGCACGGCCAGTAAGGACCTGCGAGACCTGGAGGCGCTACTGGCCAAGCACAACAAGAAGTTCAAGGCCACGCATACGTATGAGCCGCGGCATCACTCGGTGCGCGACGTGCGACGGGTACGTAGGAAGTTTGGGGGAGGGGGAGAGAGAGTACGGCCTTTTGCCTTGCATGGATAGGGAAGAAACGAGGAGAGAGACTTATTTTGTTGTTGTTGTTGTGTGGGTGACGATGGTGATGGTGATGCAGTGGGAAAAGCAGACACAGCAGTCGTATTATAAGCTGTCGCTGACTGAGCGCAAGGCCGCGAACGCCGAGATCACGGCGTTTGTCAAGCAGGAGCGACAACACGCCAAGACAGCGTCGACTTAAGACATGGAGACGTTTCGAGAAAAAAAAAAACGTTTGAAGATGCAAGCCTCGTGCGTTCGAGATGAGCAAAACAATGCAAGGCACGGTAAGGTAAAGTGCGTGAGTCGTTCAGTGCGCCAGCGTCGCCGGCACATCTCCTAGCATACACACACTCACACGCACTGCGAGAACGCGCGCGCAAGAGAGAGAGAGGCAGAGAGAAAGTGAGAAAGCAAAATGAAGCCTGTACAATGATTCATTCCGCGCTTGCTTTCCATAGATGAAGGGTGGTGCGTGTTGTTTGGTTTAGAATCTCTATGTGTGCTAGGGGCAACTGATTGATTGCATGTACTAGGGAAAGAGCTCCTCTACGTGTCGAGCATGCAGAGCATGGCGCAACCTCGGCGGATCCAGTGGTCGGGGGATTTGTCCGTGGGGACATCCAGCGCCACAACAAAATTCGTGGAATGACCCGTCGTGGAAAGCGTTCCGGCACGTATGGATGTCTTGTAAAGCGGACATTCATACACATCACGAGGCTGATACTCGTCGCGCCTCATGGGCTTGAGCCAGATCACGGGCATGCGATCAAAGAGCTCACCAGGGATGGATTCAGCCATTTTCAATCCCTGACGATCAAAACGAGCACCCTCCATGAACAACCCGTAAATGTAGACCCCAAATGGTGGGCCCCGTGCCAGGTACGCCTCCCGGTCTTTGGATTTCATCTCACAGGACACACAGAGCGCATCGATGGCGATCTTCTTGTCGCGCGAGAAGGACTGCTTGACGGCCGTCATGAACCCTTGTGGGAAGAAGAACCCCGAGATCCAAAATGTCGTGGGCGGACCCTGCGCGAGCCATTCCTGTGTGAACGTGATTCGCGCGAAGAAATCCTCAATCCACGCCGCCAGCGGCTTGAGACACGGGTATCCAGCGTTTTCCCATTCCTGTGGGATCTGCTGAATCAAGAACCCGTTATACATCTTCTCCAACGGACCAGACATGACCACAAGCCCCTTGATTGCACGTTTTAGCATCTCCAAGGTCGACTTCATCACGCGGATGAGCACATTGAAGCGAATCATCTCCTGCGAGAGGAATACACCAAGCGAATTGCGGCTGCCCCCGGCGACCTCTTGGAACGTGGACGCATGCGCCGCATTCTCCGAAAACATGCCCGGCATGCGCTCCTGAATGGACACCACCATGTCCATCACGACGGCGTCATTGTTTTGCGCAGAGGCTCCTCCGCCACCATCGCCGCCGCCGCCTCCCCCACCCAGCATGCGAAGAATCGTGCCCAGCAATTGCCCCGTTTCTTTCTGCTGGAACGTAATGTCGGCGTTCGCGTGAAGCCCAAAGATATCAGGTGCGTCCGCGGTTGGAAGACCACTCACATATTCTCGTACACTGGTCAGTGGTCCTTCCTGGGGTGCGTAATATAGGTCTGTGGACGTGAAGCGGTAATTGTCGTTCATCACCTCTCGGCAAAAGAGCTTGCGCATAATACTGGAATTGGTGCGCTTATCCCATCGATCCGTGATGCGACCACCGTATGAGATATCAGCCACCATGACGTTCAGAGTGACGTAGGGAACGACGTCTTGCTCCTCCAGGTAGAGTTTGACCTGCTGCATGCCTGTCTTGAGGTCACTATTCATCCATTCGTACGGGATATTCCAGCCAACAGCACCGAATTTCCGCCGTTCAAGACATACGGCGTTATAAAACGCCAACGCAAACAATAGCTTTTTGTACTCGCGCGGCTTGGTGCAGCCGTCATAGTCGCTCTCCTTCATATCCAAAAACGTACGCCCCAAATTGGCGCGAATCCCCTTGGGAGGTTCGTTAGTGATCTTGATTCCGTTCTGTAGAATCGGAACCGGGAACTTGGAGCTCGGCATACTCGTGAGCCAGAGCCGAAATTCTGGGTGAGGCCCACTTGATCCGCCGTCACCACCACCACTTCCTCCAGCTGCCGTGCTATCACCAGAGCCACCCGCTTGGGATTCCTCGAGGATCTGCTCCAGGCGTCCAAGCCACGAGACGGCCAAGTGGCAGTTTTGAAGGCATACCCAGTCACCCGTCTCCTTGGCTTGTTGCATCAGTGCTTCCGCGATCGGTCCCTGCCCCTGCCCCAGTGAGATGATCTTGAGCCCACAGCCTTCTTTCCCCTCTTGCTTCGCTAATTCCAGCAAGTAATCATTAATGTCGGCACCCGGCGAGAGTACGAATATCAAGGGGGTCTCCGGCTTGGAATCCTGGTAGCAGCCCTGCAAATCAAAAGGTGGCGACTCGGTAAACGAAGCACCCAGCTCACGCCCGACAAACGTCCGCGTACCAAACACGAGCATTTCATCTCGAAACACTCGCAGCACGAGTAATTTCTGGAAATTGCTGAGCGATTTATCCCAGAGATGCGGCAACGGCTCGGTGTGCGGGACATCCGAGAGCACCATCGCACGCTTCCACTCATCCGAGTGGGACACGACCGACTCGGGTAGGTCTTGGAACACCGGTGCAATCTCCTTCATCCCCAGCAATACCTTCCACACACGGCCCGAGACCCACGATGGAGGTGCGAGTGTATTAGCAGCAGCCACGGCGGCATTTTGCGCAGCAGCGCTCCGCTTATCACCCACAAGGTAGAAATTCCATTCGCTGGTAGAGATGTCGCCGCCCTGAAGTCGAATGTTGGCAGCGATCATAAAGGCGTACACAATCTTATCCTTCTCAAACAGCCCACGACATACATTGATGAACATGGACCGCGTGATATCCTCCATCAGGATCGCGAGTCGGTCCTCGAGGACATCGGATTTCGTAGAGACTTGCAGGCGTGTCACAAACAGTCGCTGGTAGAACTGTAGCGAGTATTGATACATCGGGTCCACGAGCGCGAGCCCGGCAATCACAAAGTAGATGATGGACCCGCGAATGGCCACACAGCGGTATCCTTCCCGGGTGCGGTCAATCTCGGTCGAGGTTGTCTCGGCCTCGGCCATGCGTGTCTTGATAGCTGACGACGTCACCTTACTATGCGCCAGTGTATCGATCAGCTCCTCGTCATCCAGGATATTGCCCTGTGAGTTTTCCAACATAAACAAAATCTTGTCCTCGATCTCTTTGAGTTGCTTCTTGTCAGATGCGATATTGACCGTCAACTCGTTTTTCTTTTGCTCCAGGTCGGGCCGCTCACTACGCACAACATCGACCAACAATTGATCCTCCAACCCCGTGAGTGTGACCGTGAAGTTGATGATCGTCACCTTGATGCAGATCTCGGGCATGTAATGCGGGTTGGCGAGCTTGGTCGTGATGTAGAAGCGGAAATTCTCACTGTATGGCACATCGCTATCGCCAAGATGCAACAACATTTGGCCACCGCGTTTGAAGACTTGCTTGAGAAGCACTGGCTCCAGTGACGGATCAAGTTCCTCTTCCACGTTCTCAAGCATCACGGGTGAACCATACCGGATCGCGTTCTCAAGCGTTCGCAGGAAATCCTTTTGTGTGAGCTTGATAATCTGTAGTGTGTTGCTGCCCTGCGGCTTGTACATGTTTTTGATCCACTTGTTGGCTTGTCCCTGTGGATCAATCATCAGCGGCCAACGACGTCCCATAGTCGTGAACAATCCATTCTCGATCGAGAACGTATCCGCAGGCAACCCCATGATCGTCCATTCACGAACCACGACCGGGTCGGCCATCACTCGCTGGAATGAGAACTGACCATCCACGGGTAATTGGCTGGCGTGACATGCTTCCACCCATTTGCTCTGCAAATCATGGCGAAATTCTGACGTGAACGGGCCTAGGTACGCAATGCAGCCCGCTGACAGGATCATATCACCTACGAGGTTGATCATATCGATGGCTAGACCCTCAGCACACTCCTTCCATCGCCCCTGCTCCTCACCCAGCGAGTCAATAAGTCGTTCCGCACGCACGAGTTGCGCCTGTGTCTTCTGGGTCTGCATTTCTAAATCCACTTTCTTTTGTTGGGCCTGCTCCAAAGTGCGCTTAAGCGTTTCTACTTTTTGTAAAACCTCATTCAACCCTGCCTGCTTGACAGCAAGTTTCTTCTGCTCTTCTTCCAGTCGCTCTTCAGCTGCCTTCAGCGCCTCCTTCTTGGGCGCAATGTTCTTGGCGACCGTGTCGTATGTGTACATCGCACGAGCCCACATACAGAGTGATGTGGCTGCCGTCGAGATACTACTCAGTGTCTCGGGGGTAAACTCTTCATCGCTCATAAACTTGGCCAGCTGTCGAATGGTCTTGGGTGGGATATTATCTTTGTCATACTCCTTGAGCTTGTCCAAAAACTTCATATCGTTGAGCAGCTTTTTGGCCTCGTTCCATTCCTGCTTGGCGCCAAACAATAGGCAAACCGCGTTCATGGTGACACCGACCAGTCGTGGCGGGTTTGTAAACGTTTTCAGCACCGTAATATCATCCTTCTTGAGCTGGTTGAGTGCCTTGATCGACGCATGATATGCCGGCATGGCTGCATCCAGGTCCGTTTGGCAGTCATCTTTAATGGTTTTGACCTCAGCGGCAATCTTGTTGGCCTCGGTCACGTCTGCCTGGATCAGTTGTTGTTGCTTGTCGGCCTCTTCTTGATCGCGTGCGACCTGTGTAAGCAATGTAGCTGTCTCTTCTTGTGCCTTGACGAGCACGGGTTGCAGATCCGTTAGTGAGATTTTAAGATTGCCCACAACTTCCTCTGTCTCGGAGAGTTTCTGCAGCCCGCCACGGTACCGTGCCTCCTTGGCACGCACCACCTGTCTCTGATTGCGTAACATGTCGACGTACAACTTGATCAGTTCGAGATAACTCGTGGGTGTGGTATAATTTTGTCGCTTCAATTTCCTGTAAAACTTGGCCGTCGCCTCTTCAACACTGCGGTGAATAGTAACCGCCATCTTGCATAATGTGTCGACATGATTCTCAATCCCCAACTCATCCGCGGAACCCGCAAAGAAACGATGAGCGACCGAGTTGAGTGCATCCTCGGGCCACGCATTGAACCAGTCAATGGTACAGCAATTCACAAGCGACGGGAACATACGACACCGGTTGCGGAACCCAGCTCCAATTGGAGAAAAGGCCAGCACAATGTGCAAATTTTCGCGCACAAGCGTGATGTAGTGCTGCAATATATCCTCTCGCGTGACTTTACCCACCTGTTGTGCAATGGGACGCACCATCCCCACAATCTTTTCCAGTTCATCGTTGGCGTACAAGTTTGGCACATCCCCCGTGTTGAGCATATTGTTGATATCTTCAATAAATGATTCCACCACGATTTGGGCATCCGAAAACAAAAACACCACTTGCTTGTTCTCGGCCCCAGCCGTCATGAGAATCTTCTTGAGGTCCTCATGGAATTCGTTGGGCCCATACCCACGTGTGATTTCAATTGTAAATGTCTTATAATCCGCCATGAAGGCTGCCAACCGGGTCAGACTTTGACGCCCGGAACCACCGACGCCGACTAGAAGTGCATTGCCTCGCGGCTGTCGAAGAACGCGGCAAATACGAGAGATATGATGCATGGCGTCACTGAAGAATACGAGGTGCATCTGGCTGGGGAACGTGATATTGTACTCCTCCAGGTATTCGACCAGCAGAGTGTTGAATTGTGCCACGTCCTCCACGGGGCGATACGATCGGTTTTCACGCGACAAATAATCCCCATACAGTAAATCTTCAAACGTGTCGGTGGACCATGACACCTTGCAGTGCTCCGACAACAGCTCCGCACATGCTCGATTGAACCAGGATCGATCTTCTGCATCCACCAGTCGATCCCGAAACACGCGGGCTTCTTCATGCAGCCATAGCTTCAGTAAACTCTCCTCCGTGGCCACATTCTCCTTCTTGATCATTAAAACACCCTGAAATACTTTAGAGAGGTCGCGTAGATTAAACGTGTAATGTGACTTTGATGGGGTTGGTAGCATGTCAACCTCCACGCGCTGATAGAGCTGTACCGACGCATTTACGATGGGTGCGGCCATTTGCACCATCATTGGGAGCTCAAAGCCGAGGAAGCCGGCCAAGATAGATAAAAAAATCCGCTTCATCGCGTCCGGGGACAGGTTGGGAATCCAGACCATGTGAAAATGCCGCAGCAAACGTGGGGTAACCTCACTTCGTCCTCCCCCAGGAGGTGCACATGCCGCCGCAAACACGACATCTTTAATATATTTGAAAAACATCTTGGATGTATCATAGCTGCCTCCCTGATCAATGACTTGGCGCAGCAACTCGTTTGGTGGCTGGGCACCGTACACCTCGAGCGCGGGCATGTTCAGATCATCCACAAAGAAAAGCATTCGTTTGCCCGTGGGCGGACCCAGCAAGTTCTTCCGCTTCTTTTCCAACTTGATCTCAAACTGTTCACCGAGATTTTTCGGTTTCGTTTGTGCCGAGTATCCCATCGTCGTCGCTATGCAGGAATCGGTCTTGGCCATATCGTCTAGGAACGATTGCACTATCACAGATTTCCCTACACCTGTTTCCCCACTGTAGAGCACATGATGGTCAGCGAGAAGGAGCTTTTCCAACAAGTGACGGAACCGCGTGGTGTCTTGCGTGGGCACTACCATTGTAAAGTACGATGCACCCGGTTGAAAGTTAAATCGCGGGGTCTTTTCTACCCAGGGCACCCATCTGCCCGTGTTTTCATCGATTACGACATCGTATACATTCTCGACCATAGTCACACTGTTGCTGCCGTCGCCTTCAATGAGTGCACGGTACTGGGACATGCAAAAGTCATTAAATTTCGGGCGCGATGCGTCATCAATGTTTGCACCCACTGACCAGGTAACCGCAAACACAAAGTACATTCGTAAGAGCGCTGACAGATCCATGACCGCACTCCCAGCTTGCGCAGCGCCGGTGGCTAAACACGATGCTAGCAGATTCAGGCAACTTTGCATGAGGTTGGCATCGTTGCTCGGCACTTTCTCCTTGCAGTGATCGCGCACAAACTGGATCGCGACGGGGACATGGGTCTCAATAAGCTGAAGGATCATATTGCAGAGCTCCTTGGAAGCCAAGATTGTTTCCAGCGTAGTCACTTTCCACGTTCGCGCAAGTGAGCACATGCCTACATGAACTTGCTCCATGTACACCATTCCACATCGACTCACAGTCGCCGGGGAGGCGACACGAAGGTCCTGCACTTCAAACATCATATGCAGCGTGTGCGGTAGTTTGATCCGTTCACTATTGGACAAACACAGCGTCTTGTTGTCGTCCAGCACGGTGTTCATGTTTTCGATCCACACGGCGTCCACGGGACCATCAAACGTGACCCAGTTGCGGTGATCCGACTCAGCGGCTTCTTGTACACACTGACGCACGAGCTTAGGCACCAGGCCGTCTGTCCACTCATTGGTGAGCAAGTTAAACTCGCCATACAATTGACCAGCTGAGATAGACTTTGGGTTTAATGTCATGCGACGCACTTCTTTGTAGAATCCATCGCGGTCCACGACTCCGTCACCATGCAACTGAGTGAGTGCGCGTGCCAGCACGTCACAGTTCGTGCTCTTCCCGCTGCCCGTCTCGCCAACCAGCATCATTCCGTGGCGCACGAGTTGCGTTTCATGAACTTGGATCGCCTTGGTGATGAATGACGGTACCGGTTGTAGGTTGAGAATCTCTAATTGCTTTTCGATCGCCTTTTGCAGTAATCCATAGTCTACGAAGGGCACCACGACACCAGGAAACAAATCCGCAATGATTCCACGAAACAACGGCAGGTCTTGCTCCAAGAACTTGGGTACATTACTGTCCCGCATCGCCCGGATGAGAAGTAGATCCTCGTGCATCTCCGGTTCTTTCCGTTTCAATTGCCCCGCGGCGACCAGCACCGATTTGACGGCACGCATCCCAAAGTCGTAGTGATCCTGCTTGGACAGTTGCTCACTCGACAGGGAATACAGCTGCGTCATTTTGTGAGACAGAGGGAGCGCATTCGCGAATCCTTCTGAAAACAGTACAATTTCGGCAATCAACCGATAATCGGGTACCATCATGGCCACCGGTCGGAACAACGCTTTTAAATTGTCAGGAAGCTCCGTCCGTCCAGCATACCCGGGGTTCATGGTAATAAACACTCCAAATCCAGTGCTCAGTCGAATCATGTTTCCTTCAAACTCAAACTGGTCCACCTCCGCCACGATAGCCTGCTGAATGCAAAGGACTTGTTGAGCAATCACGGACAGCACTTCAATGTCAATTCGATTGAATTCGTCAAAGCATGCCCATGCTCCCGCCTGCGCTAGTCCGGAAAAGAATCGCCCCATAATCTTGTAGTCCAATCCGTCCGAGCAGTTAAACACCACGCACTGCACGGCCAACGCCTTGGCAAGATCCTTCGTGGTTTCTGTCTTGCCTGTGCCTGCGGGGCCAGCTGGTGCACCACCCAACCGGAGATGCAACGCACCAGTCAAGGTCATGTAGCAGATATCAGTGAGTGGAGTGATCACGAGTCGTGGCGAGTTCCCCAAGTACTCGTAGCCATAAATGAAGTGCGTATTTGTTTGTCGTGCGACAAAATTCTTGACGTCATCTTCCCAGTAATACCGAAGCTGCCGAGTCCATTCAAAATCACTGAGCGATGATACCTTGGATTCATCTAAAGAACGCACGACGTCGCGTGCGTGCACATCGATGGTGATCAATGCTCCCATAAGGATGCGCTGCAGTTTGCTGAGCGGACCCCGCACCAATTGCACCATCCCATCAATCTGTCGCAAACTAAATTGAAGAAACCCGTTGATAGCCTGTGGATCATTCCCATTCTCGACTTGCAAGATGGCCTGCGTTACGTTCCTTGTCCAATACACTTGATCCACCAAGATCACGACCTGGGCCGAGTACGCAAACAACCACTCCTGGCGATCAATGGCGTCCTCCACGGGGTAATCAGTCAATGCCTTGACACCATCCTCGTAGAGCGAACTACGCATTCCCTTTTCCACCTCGACCAACCATGCCTCAACAGGTCCCTGCGCCGCGACAAGTGATGGAAACGCCACAACCTCACCTTCCCCACTCACCATGGCATTGATCAGATACGGCGATGATTTGCCTGAATTCCCCATGGGTGCTCCCGAACCTTCTTGAAAGCAAATGCTTTTCATAGCATCAAAGCATTTGCCTAGATGTGGCTGCACGGCGCGAGGATCGCGCGTCTGAGAAAGAATCTCAAGCAGTTCATCGTTGGACAAGAAGTAAAATCGCGGGAACCCCATTCGCTTCGTTTCCAGGTAATCTTCCAGTGATTTCTGGATTTCTTCCAGAATGCGGTTTGACATGCGAAATTGCTCCAGGATATCAGAGCCATTCTCGACTGAATGGATCACGCTGGGATCCTGGCTGGTACGCATCATCACACTCTTCCAGTTCTTATCCACAAGTGCAAACTTTTGCGCCTCCACAGGGAGCTGCTTTTGAATATCTTCTGCACAAAAGATGGTCTCCAAGTACATCCAACTGCGTTGGCATTGAATCCATTCGTCTAGAGTTTCAGAAAGCAAGGACAACCGTTTGTTCCACTGGTCAACCTCATCTTTGACGCCCATAATAAACCGCGACCCCATCATGGTTTGCAACGTGACCTGATTGTCCTCAAGTAGCGTTAGGATCTCTTCCAGGCTACCCAGAATAAACACATCGCTTTGTTCTCGATGGTTGATACAGATGAACTGCATCTCATCCCATCCTTGCTTAATCTTGAGCAAGGACGCCTCAATTTGAGCCTCCCCCGATGCTGTGGCTGACACTTCACTGATCAAGTCTTTCATTTCAAGCGCTTCGTACGAAATAAGGTTGTCAAGCGTGAACATAATACCTGGATACCATGCTTGTCGAAGTGACTTGAAAATTTTCTCCCAGTGGCGATCTTTCATTGCCGGGTTTCCCAGCTCCAAAATGACAGGGACCTTGAGTTTGAAATCAGCCGTTCTGTCTTTGAAGATCGCTGTCACATCGTTACTGAGCTTTTTGTGGAGGGCATAGGCCTCCTTAAACGCCACCGCCACGTCCTTGGAGAGCTCTTCAGCGTTCACTTCGACAAAAGGATTTGTCATGGCATTATTGTACGTCGTATTCCACCGTTCCACCGAGCTCCACAACGAGTCAACCGTTCCAAAGTACTCCTGGGTCGCCTGCAGATTGAGATAGGTAAATGGTGTGAGGTTGAACAACACCTGATATTCGGTGTACTGTTTCGAGAGCTCATCCAATTGCACCAGACGTTGCTTCGTCGCGTCCAATTCCGCCTTCACTTGTGTTGGGTCTTCAAATTGATCGGCATCAACAAAAATTCCAGCCTGCAGCTGGCTATTGAGCTGAAGCACTTGCTCATCTAAACGCTGAATGTTAGCATCCAGCTGTTGTGTCATTTCGCCCACGCGGTTTTGCACAAACGCATCGACCGCTTCTGTTTCGTCGCGATAGCTTTCCTGCACACCACGAAGATCATCCAGTTGCACCATATCCTCGGACGAAATTCGGACACCATAGGTACCCAGAAGGCGATACAATTCATCCACGACGTTTGTGTTCTTGACCAACGCCTTTTGTTTGCCCTTGAGGGCCTGCACACGTTCCACATGCGCAGCAAATTCTTTCAGGTGTTGCGGGCGCTGCAATAATGTCTGAATACGCTGCTTGTACTCGACCAACTGGTTCTTGCACTTGGCTCGTGCCAAGTCCTTCACAAGCCCCTTCATGGCGTCCAGCTTGGCCGTGGTCATTGGGATCAGTGTTTGCTTGAGTTTGCGACTTTCAACATGCAGAATCCCAATCGTTTGACCCGCCCGCATTTTTTCCAGCTCCTTTTCCCACGTACTAATCTGTAACATATCAACCTTGAGCGTCGTCACGGTGTGCGAACGTTGGGAGTACTCGTCGAAATCCCATACTTTATCGTATTCGTAGATTGGACGCACATTGTCAAAAATCTTGACGTATTCCGCGGCTTCGGCATAATCATTGATGATCTTGGCCACTAGTTCTTTGCGAATGCGCTGGAATTCAACACTTTCACTGATGGTGGACCCTACGTGGGGCGCGTCCACGACCACGTTCGCGATATACGGCGCAAACGGACGCAAGTAGAGCACCCGTGAGACAGAATTAACGGTGCTCACAATGTCATCGGTCATCGCGATCACAATGTGTTGAATCTGCTCACTTGTGGGTGAGAACACGGTGGTATCTTCCCCAAAATTGATCGTGGTCTCAAACAGACCGGTCTTCCGTGGCGATTTGTCAAGCTCCTGCAAAAACTCACGGCAGCTTTGAATGGCCAGCACGACCAGGCTCTCGACCGCCACATAGTCGACAAGTCGGATGAGGTCCGTGATCATGGTGGCCTCTTCGGCGGCGCGTTTGAAGAGCATACGTCGTTGCAGTTGCTCCGACTTGACCGCGACGATGGATTTGGTTTTCTCCTGTCCACTGCCACCACCGCCATAGGGTGCATCCGATAGAAAATCGTCCTGCACATCGGGTGCCTTGGTGAGGTTCTTCACATCCAGACAGACGCGTTGAATGATGGCCTGCAGTTTTTCAATGCATTGCTCAAACTGCTTCACGCCCTCCGCGCGCTTGGTGGCCTGGTACTCAACAAAGGCACTGCTTTCATAGGTTTTCTGCGCGCGAAGATCCAAGAGCACGACGCTTAGTACCTCCTGGCTCATGACGTTTTTCACCTGCAGCAGTGGCTTGCAAAACGTGTCCTTGGCAAGGTAAAGCCTCGCGCGCAGCTTCTTGCGCTGCCGACAATACAACTTGAAGCGCACGTTGGCACACCACAACATGAACGATTTATTGATCAGGTAGTGCTTGAAGAAGCGCAGCGACGTGAGCACGTTAAACATGGTGGACTGCCGCATCCACTCGGCCAGCGCGATAAACTCGGACGGGGTCCCGGGGCTCATGCGCACAAGGCCACTGGCCGACATCGTGAAATGCTCCAGCGCGAGGTCATCTGGGTCCACGACCACGAGATCGTAGGGACGAAACGTGACCCCCATCTCGACCCGGTTCAGGTGCACAAACTTGATCTCACTATCGGTTCCGTTGCGCGCAAAGAACGCGATCGCGTCCTCCCCGGATTTCAAGAACGTCGTCGCCGTGGCTGCCGCCGCCTTGGCCGCTGAATCGGGTGTCACCACGCGGGCTGCCCCCGTGACTGGGTCATGGTGCTCCACAAACGTGATCGCGGCCGCTGGTTCATTCGTGCGGGCGGCACCGCGTAGCTCGTCATTGATGTCTTCTTCTCCACGCCCCGGTGGCTTGCTCTCAGTGGCCAGCGCCAACGTTTCTCGCAGGAATCGACGTGGCGACGGCTCTCGCCTCGGTTTCTCATGGCCATTCCCATTAGCATTGACATTCCCAGTAGCAGGAGCCGTAGCGAATGCACCAGAAGCGGTGCCACTGCCGTCAGCTGCGTGTGCATTGGCGCGGTGCGCCCTGTGGACGGCGCCGGCCGGTGATCCAGGGGTTGACTCGTCACTGGCCGCCGCCACGGGGGCCTGCTGCCTGGCGCGGGGGCTTCGCACGCGTCTTGGATCGTGCTTGCGCTTCTCAGGGCTGTGCAGTGTGCCAGGGAAGACGGGGATCTTCTTGGGTGACGTGTACTCGCCAGAGTTGGTGAACGTGAACCGGTGCGCCCCACTGGAAGAAGAACCAGCGTGCTGCTGCTGGTCGGGGGATCCGTTGCGAAGCGGGGACGTAGCCACCAATGGCCGGTTTGACGGTAATGTGGTGCCAAACCCAGAGCCACCGTCAAACTCGAAGGCTTCATCCACCGTGAGCGTGTACATGGCAGCGCGTGACGAAGGGGAGGACGGTGCATTTGGATGCGAGGCACGTGGATGCCGCGCCACGGACTTGATGGGTTTCTTGCCGTCCATACTACCGCTTGTGACGCGATGTTGCTACCAATGGAGCCGTTGTTTCTTGTTGGTGCCACTGCTGCTGCCACTGCTGCTGCATGCACGCCAAAACAAATCAAAACCCACCTTGCCCGCGATACCAGCATCCACTGGGATGCGACTACGAGAAACAGAGAAGTAGAGAAGTAGAGAAGCAGAGAAAGAACGCAAAGACAGAGAGAAACAGGGAGTACAACAGAGAGAGAGAGTGAGAGAGATAAAGCAATAGATATCAAGGGACACACTGGAACGAATACCAACCGTTGCCTGCCGTTTCCTGGGTACGACATGACAGAGAAACCTTTTTGGTTGTGGTGGTGGGTGAAAGGTCGACTTGAGAGGGTGGAGCGCCCTTCTTGTAAACCAAAGCAGGCAGGTTACGATTTTTTAATTTTTTTTTTAGACACGTCGCGGTCTTTCAGGTACCCTGGGTATAATACTGTCACCAACATGGCATTGACCAGAAACGAATGGCGGATACAACTGCAAACACACGACTGTAGCCGTGGTGGGTGGATGGAGATAAACATGCGAGACACTTGGGATGTCGGCGGACTGTCGGGTCGCATATTGGTGAGACGCGAAGCCTGGGGCAGTGGACAACTCCGTCGGTGATACGGATGACTGGAATGTGAATGACGAGCAAGGCCCACGCTCTGAAGCTTTGATAATGGCAGCAAGACCGATCAATTCATGAGGTAGTTGGAGGAGCTACATGGAGAGGATATCGTCGGGGGAGACCTGGGCCCCGCGCTGTTCGCGCTTCTCGCGGTTAAATCGTGCCACGAACGAGTCACGCTTCCAGCGCTGGATCATGCGCGCATCTCGAGCCCGCTGGATCATCTGATCCTGCAGCTGCTCCTGCGTAACCTGTCTCCAATCAGTGGCCACATCCTGCAATCCATCACACACAATTCAAAAAGCCAATAAGCCTCCCACCCTCACAACACGGGTACCAACGAAGGAGATGCAAGCCTCGACAAGTCCTCCTCCTCTACACTACCGACCTCGGAGAAGGCGCGTTCCCACTCCGATAGCCCATATGCCAGCAATCGCTTGGCCACTTCCCTGTCCATTGACGGGTACCACCACCACCACCATCATTATCATCAGCATTATCGTCATCATCATCACCATCACCATTCTCGTCAGCTATATATCGTTGGCAGCTTCAGTAACCTGCGTCCCCTCACTCCAACGCCATCGGCTCCGCCATTCCACGTACCCGACCGAGTCCTCGCGCGTGTCTTCCTTGTTAAACTCGATGGCATTCTCAAACATGAGCACCATGTCGTCGCGGTACTGCTCGGGCGACGCGTACTGGTGCGACGCCAGCTTGAGCGCCATCGTGCTCATGTCCATGGGCTTCTGCACGATCTCGAAATACGTCGGCAGCTGCATCGCCACCGGGTCCACAGGCTCCAGGAATGGCCACGCCAGCTCGTGTGCGCGCAGGCGCTCGTGCAGCTTCACGCACTTGCGATGCACCACGTCCTCCATTATTTGCTTCCGTGTGCAACCCAAACGCGAATGAACCGAATGTCATGGTTTACTTTCGTGGCACCAAATGTACTGCACGTCGTCGACAGCGCGCCAAGATTACTTATGCGGGTCATTCGGAGCTGAAAACCAAAATGCGGGTCACACGTCGCACATTTACATTACGAGCCGTAGTGGAAATCTGTGACGTGTGACCCGCATTTTGAGTCGTAGTCTACGACTCGTCGCCCATTTTCATGGCACAGTAGCCGACGAGGCTCGCTCGAAGGCAAGGAAAGTGCCCACGATAGGTACTGTACTCCCCAGCAGCTCGCATGTGCCAGTTGGGAACCCCACCTCTTGGTTGCTTGCTTGCTCAGGTCACGCAAGCGTTAGTTGTAAAGAACTCCTCCATGCCCGAGAAGAAGTTTCGATCGGAGCTTGCTCCTCGGGTGCGCTACACAAGGAAGTGGGTCAAGGAGAAGGCAGCGTGTGTGAAGCAGCCAAGGCCATAAGATATGGCATCCAAGACGAAGAAGATCCACCACGACCGACCGAAGAGCGAGTTTATTGCGTGCATGATATTGTCGGATGAGCTGTTTTTCGGTGAACTCGTAAGCTTGCTGACCGCTGACGAGATTGCAACGCTCTGTGAAGCACTAGCGGGTCACCATGTGGCAGACACCGTGCTGCAGGCTTCCGGCTCGTGGGAGTACTTGATGGAGCGAGATCAACTGCTCTCGTCGTTGCAAACAACAGAGCGTTTGCAGGTGTCCATCACCGTCCCGTGCCCGCATGGATGCCCCCAACTCGCCGAGTACGTGAGTCGCAGAAGCCAGTGGCAACGCTTTCATGACCTCATCCGTGTCGTGCAAGGCGATCTCGGTGGGATTACCCACGTGACAGGCACTGCCGTGGATGGGCTTGTCTTCCCCACGTCTTCAACGTTCCTCAATCCACGCATCGGCGTCTCGGGCTGTGTCCACGCCCGAGCTGGTCGCGAGTTGCATCGGTTTGTGCGCAAGCTGCATCGCGAACAAAACATTACGGGGGACCTACTCACAACACCAGGATTTGACGCGGGCGTCAATCGCTTAATTCACTGCGTTGGACCACGCTATGCATCGATGAATAGTGACTTACTGCTCTATAAGGCATACGTTCGTGTGCTGAGTGCTATCGAGATGGAGCCGACCGTGAGCTGTGCTGCCATCGCGTCGATTTCGACTGGTTTGATGGGATTTCCAGTGCACGAAGCCGCGAAGATCGCACTATCCGCTGTACGGGACATGATATGCTCCCGCAAATGGGACAAGAAGCTGGCGTTTGTTTGTGTGGAGCCTGCGCACCTGTTGGCCTTTCAAGAAGCCTACAAGCTTGTCAAGCAGCAGTTCTTCTCAACTGGACGCCTATTTCCTGGTGTCTGGTGTAGTAGTACTGTATCTTCAGGTTGAAGTTTGACTTTGGATGAGCTGTCTGCAATGTTTGCGAAACGGAGATAGCCCCTAGCATGGGGATCTCTGATGGATGAAATGGTTGCTCACCCCGTTTTTCGTGATTTCCATTGATAATGCAAAAAAAAAAATTGACCATGTGAAATCGGTTCTCCCTGCCTTACTGTTTTTGCTCGATCATACTCCTAATCGTCTCGAGATGGAATGGAGGAAGCAAGTGCTCATATCGTCGCGACGGATGACTCAGTGTACCACGGGCTTTCTTTCTGGTGGACCCAAGCGCGGCGGACAAATTATATCCACCTCCCCGTCTTGTTAGCTGCGCGTCGGAGAGATGCTGATATGCCCCAAATGTCTGAGTGCTGCTAGCTATACTCTGTGACGATTCAGGAAGGGTGGGAGATTTCCTCGCTACCCTTTGCTTCGTGTGACGTCGTCGTACTCCAGATCGGGCGGGTGGCTCCTCGCTTAAATTCAATGGAACCTGCGGTGTCGGAGTACCTTTGGCCGGTTGCGGCTGCTGTAGAGACTGAAGGGGGGATTCTTCAGTGATTGGCTGTGCTCGTCTCTTTCGGCGTCGTGTAATATTGCCACCAACACCATCACTTACAGCATCAGGTGAGCTTCGCTTGTTTCCATGATTTCCACCAATGCGAGAGGCACTCTCGGGTGACGAAGTGACGGACGCAGCCCCCGACGAACGGCCAGAAATACCAGCTTCTTGCTCTGGATACACTTGTCTATCCGAATCGTGGCTTGAGATACTGTTTTGATCGAGTACCAATGGGTCAGGGCTGCTTGCCATATCTTCAGGGAAAGGTGAATCCAGACTACGCTGACTAGTTCCATCATCAGCTTGAGTAAACCATTGTATTTGTTGATCAATGGCCAAATTGATGTTCTTTGCTTCGCTCTCTCCAAGCTGTGTCATCGATTCTTCGGCATCGACAAGGGAAGAGTCATCGTGCAGTTGAGTGTCAGCTCCCATAGACGTCATCTCACTCTGCGGCAATGATTCCTGCACAGCATGATCGTCATTACCTGCTGAACCCGTGTCTGAATGTTGCGTGGCAAGATCGCTGGTCAAATTAATCGTCGACGACCGAGCAACGGATGATGACACAGTCGACGGCACCTCCTCTTCGTCACTTTGAGTTCCAGTCAGGTCCTTCACTGAGTTCTGGCGAAGTACATGCGCTTGAACTTGTCCCTGTTCATGTTCTTGTTCTACTTCTTGGGATTGAGTTTGCTCACTTTGTTCGACTTCCTCATCCTCGTTATCATCCTCCGTGTCCGAGCATTCGGTAAAAGCATTGGGGATTGATTCCTGTCGGAAGGGGTAATCCTGACTCTCCGAAACAGACTCACTCGCCTGCGATGGTTCATCCGTCGCCGAAACAATCACATGGGGGATCGCTTGCGGTACTAAATCAATCACCACGTGACCTTCATTGGCACCACTACTACTGGGTGCATCCACAGTATTGGTGTCAACCCAGTCACTTTGCTGCTCCAGTTCTCTCTCTTGCTCCTGTGGAATCGCCACATCTTCATCCCGCAGAGACACCGCCTGCGACGGCTCGCTTGAGCTCACACCATTCTCCTCACCCGTGCCAGGCGAATCATTGTCCTCCACGGGCCCATTTTCCGCTATCAGCTGCGAGTCGGTAGGGCCTTCGTTCTCGCTATCCCACCCGTCCTGGTTCTCCAATTCTTGCGCCTGATCTTCTGGAATCTCACAGTCCTCGTCAAGAAGTGGATTGCTATCGTCAAACTCCTTCGCCAGTGGCGGGGCCGGTGCAGCAGCCCTCGCAGTCGCACGACCCTGACGCACCATCAAGCGTTCATCCAACTCGTCCACAGACAGCTTGCGAAGAACTCTCGCCACCACGGCATGCTCCTCAACGTGCGGCTGTGGATTCACCGCCAATTCATTGTCGTCGATCACCATGAGCGCCTCGACACAGAGATAGATCTTGAAGCGGCGGCGCCGCGAGCGCGTTGTGATCACGCTCTCGCTGGCCACACGCTCGCCCTGCGCCGCATGACACCTCTCCAGCGTCGAGAAATGATACCTGATGATGCGCACCACACTCCCCCGGAGTCGCGCCAGCGAGCGGTACCCGTACTGCTTCGTGAGCGTCGCCATCACACTGCTCGGAACAAACGCCTCCACCGAGACTCGTCGGTCCACGAGCGTCATCGTGGCCGCCGATGTGTTGGTGTTGCGCACCATCATGACGCGGTCCTGTCGTGGCGTCGCTACATTAGCCACCCCACGAGCTGATGGCGACGGCAGCGCGGACTGCGAGAATTCGCTGCTGTCTTCATCGCGCTCACTCGCGCCAAGGTCCTGACTCTGCAGCGTGTCTTCGTCCCGCGGCTGGTCGCCCATGGCGGCCGCGATCGCGCGCGACGTTGGCTCCTCCAGCAGCAGACCCAGCGTCTCGCCCAGGATGAAGTCCGTGAGCGCTCTCATCTTCACGCTCGCTTCGCTTCGACACAACGCCACCGAGATCCACCGCTAATGAATGTAAGTTGCCGTTGGTTGCTTTGCACCCGCTAGTTATTATCGCAATGCAGACAGACAGACAGACTGACAGACGGCGGAACCATCGGCGGGCGGCGCGCGCTCCTTCAGAAGTTCAAAAATCGGAAGCAGAGTGTTGGTCTCGAGATGGAGTTGTTTGTAACTCAGCTTTTTCGATATGTAACGATAGGGAGTGACATGGAAGACGAATCAGATGGATGAACGGGGGGGGGGGG
>JAADWT010000323.1:0-23654 GCA_023336285.1 Pythium grandisporangium
CGCATGAGCCATGCCACGTTTCCTACCTGCGGTTCGAGTAGTAGATGTGGTTCTCCGGATCCAGTCGGATCGACTGCGCCACGGCAACACCACAGTGGCAACACCGTCAGTAGCTACCCTTCCCTTCGCTTCTCCATCCATCACGGGCGCTGACCAATATACCTCGCTGTAGTGCTCAATGGCCTTGACAAAGTTCTTTACGTTGAACTCCTCATTGCCGAGCCTATTGGGTGCACGACGAAGACCGCCACCACCAACAAGACCAGCGGCGTCAGTACCTCACACCCGCGCTTGCATCGCGCGCCGCCAGCGCAGCCATATTCCGCCACGTCGCCACCCCATCACGTACTGCTTCTGCTCTTCCGCCTGCTCCTTAGTGCTGCTCATGGTTGCCTATGCGAATGATAGCTCTCTCTCTCTCTCTCTCTCGTCCAGACGCACCAATTGATCCCGCCAGATGCGAACCTAACACGATGAGTGGGGGATCGGCAATGCGTACTTAAAGCCCTCCAGTGTGAAGCCATCTCGTCGCCGCCATCGCCAGGAATTAACTATAAATTTAGTGCTCATCGCCGAGCCAATCCTGGCGGCGGTGCGCCAGGAGCTTGGGCGTGGCATGCAGCGCACGACAACAGGCGCGGCAGCTCACGTCACCATGGCAGTCGTGGCAGAGCACATCGGCGGCGCGTGTGCGGCACACCATGCAGGTCGCGGGCTGCACGCCCATCTTGGTCCACGTGGCGCGAGCCGCGCCGTTGCCATTCTCTCGCTCGCGCTGAAGCACCTGCGCATGGCACGAGAGGCAGAGCCGCGCGCCCGTCTCGTTCCATCGGCGCGTGGCAAACGCGCTCGTGCAGCGCGCGCACATGACGTGGTGCGGCGGCGGCGACCAGCGCGTCTCCCCCGTCTCCAGGTGCTGGTAGTAATCGTGACCCTCGTCGTCCAGGCGGTGCACCCATGTGGTGGACTCGCAGGGGATCGTGGGTGCATCCGAGCCAATAAGAAATGGCGGGCGACGCCGAACATCCTGCCGTGCAATGTTGAAATACACGGCGTCACCCGTCTTGGGCTCGATGCGCTTGACAAACGTAGTGCTGCCCAGTGCCAGAGAGGTCGACAGGTCAGACGGCGAGTCCAGATAGAGATAGAATGACAGAGAGATCGCAAGAGGAGAGTAACAATCGGGGGGGCGACCCTCACCGGATGCGGCTGCGCGCCACCTGCAAGGCGTGGCGGCAGCGGAAGAGCATCTGGATGGCCACGGCGGCCACGTGCTGGCGCCGCTCGTCGCGCACCTGCCGCGCGCGATCCTGCAGTCGGGCGTGGGCTGCGTCCAGCTTGTGCTGCACGAGCATCTCGCGCGCGATGCCCTCGCACTGCTCCAGAACGAGCTCGTCGTACACAATCTTCTCCAGCGTCTCGCTGTTGAGGAAGAAGGCCTTGGCGAAGCGGCCGCCATAGTCCTCCAGTCGTAGCTGCCAGCGGCAACCCGGTAGCGCGAATGCCGTGGGGTCTTGCAGGAGCGCCTTCTGCACTTCCACAGGGTCTCTCTCAAAGAGCTCCTGGGCGAGCTGTGCCACGGCGGCACGGCCCTCGGCGCTGTCCGTGGTCCACATCAGCGTGGCCTCGCGTACCTCGCGCGTCACCTGCTCGTGGATACGCACCCAGGCCACGCGCATCTCCTCAGCCACGCGTTCCTCCCGCTCGCGCTTGGCCGCTGCTCGCGCCTCGGCCTGGCGACGCAGCTGCCTGGCCCCACTCACACGCTTGGTGGCTTCCTGAAACGCGCGCCGCTGTGCCTCCTCCTGTTGCGTGCGCTCCTGGGCGCGTACGGCCGCGCCGGTGGCATCCTCGCGCTCCATCAGCGCACGCTCCTGTTCCCTGGCGCGGTGTCGTTCCAACTCGTGCAGTAGTTGTTGCTGGCGCGTGTCAGCGCCGCGGGTTTCATGGCGGCGCCGCAGCCAGCGCAGCCACGACACCCACGCAGCGGCCCTCTCTGTGGACAGGAACAGGGGGGATACCCACCATATTCGTCAGTTTGATCCTGTTTTGGAGCACCCGACAGTCATCCATGCCTTCGTCCATAAGGCAGTCGGTTAGTCTCGATGGCACGCACCACGACGTTGACGCCGCGCGATGAGAGCGTCAAGCTGTGACTCCCGCTTGGCTCGCTCAGCACGGGCCGCCTAGTGAACAAACAGGGCATCGTCACTTGGTCAGTTGAGTCCAGTCTACCCGTCCGTCCGCCCGTCCGTTCTTGCCAGTCAGAGTGAGTGAGTGCTTCATCTTGTCAACCGGGGTCTATCCGTATACGCACAGCTCACAGGCGCGCGTACCTCAACCATTGCCCAGTGTGCATGCCAGCACTGCGCCAGCACCACGTGGCGACGATGGCGCTGGCTGCGTCGCTCCGCCGCACGATGACTACACAGCACACAACCAACCGCATCCCAGTCGGTCATGGACCGTGCGTTAGCCGTGCTGCACTACCCCTCATCATCCAAGTGATTGCCCATGTAGCCTCTCCCCAGTCAAGCGAGCACTCCGCCACGCACAGCTGCTGCATGGAGAGACGGAATACACGCCACGCCGCCAGCGCATGCTGAACTACGTGGTGGCCATGCAGACCGATCGCGGCCATCCGCAAGCGTTGTGCATGGCGCCGGCGATGACCTGCCACCACAAGGCAACGCACACCACGGCGCCGCGCGACCAGTGCGTAGTGCATGCCGCCGCGGTGCAGCAGGCGGCGCGCCGCCACATACTCGCACCAGCGCTGGAAGCGGCGCCTCGGCTCCTGCAGGCGCCAGAGCTGCAGTGCCGACTGCAACTCGCAGCGCTCCTGCTCGCGGGCCACACGCGCCAGGGCCTCCTGGTACCGCTCGCGGAAGAACGCCAGTCGCGTGTCGTCGGTCAATCGCTGCCAGCGCTGCGTGTGTACCGCGGCCAGGAACGTTGGCGTCCTCTCTATCCACCCATCCATCCATCCAGTCAATCAGTTAGTCATTTAGTCAAGTAGTCACGTAGTCACGTAGTCTGTTCGACCACTATTGGCATCACCACCATCTGGTCCTTCATTTCAAAAATGCAAGTGTCAGTCCGCCATCGCCATGCACCTGCAAAGGCCAGCAGCTCGCTGGCTGGTAGCCACGCGTGAGCTGCTCCCTGCGCCGCGAGCATGCCCACGAACGGCACGAGGGCGCGCTCCTCGCCGCTACCAGCGCTGGCTGTCGTGAGCAGCACGCGCAGGTCCTGCACTCGTACGCCCAGCACGCCCGAGCGTGGCTCAGCCACGGCAAACTCGTCCACCCAGCGCGCCAGCAGCACGGCGTCGCTGTCTCTCCAGTGGTGCAGCACCTGCAGCGCGCAGACCATGGCGCGCACGTCCACAGACGACGGCAGTGGAAGCGAGCCATCGCCTGACGCATCCTCATCCCCACCAGTACCAACATCGCACTGGAAGACGGTGAACAAGGCATGCAGCGCCGGCAGCACAGCGGGGCTGTCGTCCATGGTGATGGGATGCGCGCTCATCAGTGAGGCCGAGAGCACCGTGCGTAGGGCGGCTTCCATCTGCGGCCAGCTGGCGCGGCGTGAGCCATCGCTAGCGGCTACCGCGCGCTGCAGTGCGTGTGCGAACCGCGGCAGCCAGCATTTCTGGTCGCTCGCGGACACACGCGTGGCCACGGCGGCGTAGAACGCGCGGACACACGGCCACCGCGCGTGGAATTTCAGGCGTCGCTGCTGTGCGCGCTGCTCGCGCTGGCTGCTCACGATGCGCTCACTCTGGCGCGTGCGTTCCAGCTCGCGCCGGTCCTTGAGTCGCAGCTTGGTCGGGCTGCCGTGCGCTACGGCCACAGCCACGGCAGCGCTATCGTGGCCGTCGTGGTGCCTGTGTTCCTGCTGATAGGCCCGGTCATGGCTTCCTGTGTGCGGCATGGCTGTTGTTGTAGTTGTAGTTGTAGTTGTAGTTGTAGTGCGGTTGCTAGTGGACGTGTGTGGTTTGATTTAAATAACTGCCGGCTCGCCGCTTGAGCGTACCTTCCAAAACCCAGCAGCCAGCAGTCACTCCTCTACGCGCAATGACAGGGAATATGTACAGCACAGCCGCGGCGAGTGACGGTGGCGAAGGCCCTGCGATTGCGCGCGTGCTTAGCGCCGCGCAATGCCGCGTGGTGGCGCGCACGCAGCGCCGACTGGCGGCGCTGGACGGATTTGTGCATCTCTGGGTGCGAGACGCGCGTTCGTTCGCGCATGGCCGCGAGAGCGACGTGCCGCCCTTTGCGCTGCGCGTGCACCCAACGCTGCCCGTGGAGGAGGTACGCGACATGGTGCAGAACCAACTGGAGGCGCTGTCCACGTACCGCTGGAGTCACGACGGCGCGCTGCAACTCTTCTACCAGGGCCGCGTGCTGCAGCGCGGCAAGCTGCTGGCCGAGTACACGGGCGGAGCGCATAGCCATGTCCGTGGCGATAGTGATGGCGACGGCGGTAGTGATGCGGCTGCGGCTACAGGCCGACAGCGCCGCGACTGCGCGTGGCCGGCGCCGTTTGCAGGTGCGTGCGCGGCTGTGGTATGCCCCGTCGATCACCCTTGCAGTAGTTTCGCCATGCTCAGTGTTATGTGCACTGTTTGATGTGGATGTGTGGTGATGAATCGGCTCAGGGATCTTGTGGATCGTTCCGTTCCGCGACGTGGGGCCCAGCACCCAGCGTTGGGGCAGCTACAGCGCCATGAAGCCCTTCACTCCACCATCGCCTGCCCCTGCTCCTCCTGCTGCTCCCTGCAACAAGCTGGCCTAAACTCCTGATCGATTCTGCTCTTTTGCAGGAATGCAGCGTTTTTATTGGTCAGCGTTGGTTCGAATAATTGGTTCTAAAAAAACACCCTGGAGAAGGTTGTACCGAGAAAACCCGAATAAAACCCCTTCTTCGTAGCGACAGGAACTGATATGATTGTCGCCTCACGTGGCACATATGCCACGCAACATCAGTGGCACCTTGATCATTCCTTGAAGATGAAGCGAGTAGCCTCCATCGCATTCGCGTTGTAGATTGATCCCACAATACTGTAGTCAGAGACCGACGGGCCGACCACGTTATGGTTAGCGCAAGGTTCGCGTACCATACATTACCCCCGTAAATGTCTAGTACTTATCAGACTTTCATAAACTTGTGTCTAATCAATTCTGATTTGTATCTGTGGTTTACTACGTGTTGTCGCTGCCCACACGGGCTGTGTGGTACTCCTGGTTGTTTGTGCGGTCGCTGTTTCTTAAATACCCACCAACGCCAGGTTGAGCCATGGCAAGTGACTCTCTCTCTCTCAGCCCAACAGCCCACGCGCCTCCGAGTACTGCGCCTCCGCATCGGAGGACACATCTGAGTCCGGGTCCTCATCGGATGACGACTCTTCATCGCGTGAGTCATTCACCTTGTACTGCCGCTTCTTCTTGCGCCGCAGCTTCTTGCTCCTCTTGTTCTTCTTCTTCAGCGCGCGGTTCTTGGCGTACGTGGGTCCGATCAGAAGGCGGCCAAGGCACGGAATTAGAAACTCGCACCGACAGCAGCAGCGATAAAGCCACGCCTCGTCATTGCCTCGATCTGGTCGTGGCGAAACGTCGAAGCGATCGTTCAGTTCGGCCACTTCGACCCGTGCTCGTAGCTCGGGACCTCGCAGCATTTCCTTTACGTCATCGATCATAACGGGCGTCGCATAGATGTCCAGTGTCCAGCGCACGATTGGTTTGGCACCTGATGTGCCGTACAGCTCGGCATAAAGCGCATACACTGCCGGGTTCACACCACTACGGATCCCAGATTCGTGAGCACACATACACACACCGAGAGACGTTAGCCAGGACAAATGCTATATCCACCCAGTGATAGATACGATCTGTCAGTGACGCGGACCACGCTACCGATAATGCTTGGTGGCCTCGAGCCCCTTCTTGAGGCAAAACTCCTTGGGGTCAAAGAGCGAGTAGTTGGTAAGTGGACCAGGCTTGACCACGGGGCAGTCCGGGTCATCGTCACTGAGGATGTAAGTCATCCACGCATCCAGCCATGATGTCTCCACGAGGAACCACGCATCTCCACGCTTGAGTTCACGCGAGTCGTACCGGAGAACCAGTTCCCTCTCCTGAATATCATCGCAATAGTCGGCATCAATACGTTAGTCTCTGCATTGTCGCCGTCAGCATCATCGGTCGCAAGACGCAAGCAATGCGCACTCCGCAGAGAGCACCAACCATCCGACGACGCTCCTCTGGTGACGGGCACAGCGACGACAGCGACGTTGAAGCCTCGCTGTCGCTGTCGCTGTTTCGTCGACGCAGTCCGCTTTCCAGGTCGCCGTCGCGGTTATCCTCGTCCCCTACGACTCGCTCCGCGGGGGGTGCTCGTCCAGCGCTCCACAGATTCAACATGGCAGCCTCTCTTGTCCTATCCACTCAGTCACGACACGGCTCAATGCCCACGCTTCGCTATTCTAGCGCCAGGTCGGGGGAGCGAAGCACTGAGAAGACCGAGCGCTCAATGATGGTCGCGGAATGCTCCAGAAGCGAGCAAGATGCCTCGAATGCCCAAGATGGTGGCCACGCGAGGCATGATTTCTTCAGCCTCTCCCTGGCTACAGTATACAATCGTATACCCAACGGTATACCCATCCGAAGCGTACCCATTCAAGCCTGTTCCCGTGTTTGATTGGTTAAAATCATCGCGAGCGACTGGCAAAGAGCTCATTTGCCGGTGTGTGGGCAGGCAGCAAGCAATACACGGCATTTCGAACACAAGACGATGAGTGGCAGCGACTCGGAAGACGACTTTGAGCATGACGGTGACGAGGAGGGGCTGGACGAGGTGGAGCTGGGCTTTGTGAGCAAGATCGCGGGCCCGCTGGAGGATGCGCTGCTCCATGACAGTTCGGACTGGGCTGAATGGGACGGCGGCCTCGTGGGGGGCGCCCCCAAGTGGCTCAACCCGGCCACGGTGCCCAGTACGCAGGCGCTGGCGTGCACGGACTGCGCGTTGCCACTGTCCTTCCTGATGCAGATCTACTGCCCGCTGGACGATCAGCCGGACGCGTTTCATCGCACTCTCTACCTGTTCTGCTGCCGAAAGCCTGGTTGCTCCAAGCAGGGCAGGTGCGTGGATCCTACTGAGTGGCATTTAGATCCCCAAAAGAGTCCGTCACCGCCTGACAGTCGTTACTGGTGTGTTGGTGTTTAACTTGTGCTGGATATACAGCGGCAAGACCTTCCGTGCGCAGCTACCCGTCGTGAACCCGTTCTACCCGGAGACCAGTGGTGTGGAGGGCTTCCAAATGCTTGAGGCCGCGGCCGCGATGCCCTCGTTGTGTGCGCTCTGCGGTCAACGCGCCGTGTTCACGTGCAGCGCCTGCCACGTCGCGCAGTACTGCAGCAAGGAGCACCAAAAGGACCACTGGAACCACGGCCACAAGGCGGATTGCGCGAAATGGTTGGTATATTTTACACTTGTTATTCATTGGCTTGCATCCACTGTTTTTATTGCTCTCGTACGGCAAGGACAGGCGACTTACATGGCGTGACGAATCATGAACACTCTCACCTTGCAGCCACGAGAAGAATGAGCTCATCGAGTCGGAGTCTAGTCGACTGGCGCTCCGTGACAAGGGCTCCAAGTGGGTCTTCCCACAGTATGAGATCGAGATTGAGCACGAGCCGGACGCGAACGAAGCGGCAAACGAGTACGTCCTGCTCAAGCTGTGCTCGTAGGAGGTGATAGAAATCGTGTAGTGCTCCTGAACTGACCATAATAACCTTGCGGGTGGGGAATTGTGCTGCTTGGTGATGCGAAAACAGACACGAAGCCAAACTGCTGGCTGATTTTGAGCAGAGTACGTGATATTTGCTACTGTATCCCAAACACACGTCGAATCTGAAGGGGCAGCCATACTGACGAGAGATGTGGTGTTTTTGTTTCAGACAAGCGACTGGCAGCGGCACGAGTCAATGTGAGCGCCAGCGATGAGAGCGATCCGTTCACGGACGATTCGGAGATCGACATGACGCAGAAGGACCTAAACGAGGCGCTGGGTTCAACGGCGAAGCATGACAAGGCGTACGTGCGCTTCCTCACGCGTGTGGAGCTTGCCAAGGATCAGGTGCTGCGGTATGCGCGTTGGCAAGACGACAGCGTACTCTGGGTGCACTCGGGTGCCACGCTATCCGCGGATGCCGTGCCCGCGTGCCCACGCTGCGGGGCTTCACGCAAGTTTGAGTTCCAGGTATTGCCGCAACTACTCTTCTACCTGCGCGTTGACCAGTCCAGCTCTCTGCACGAGATCGGCGAGAAGAGCTGTGACTGGGGTACGCTGGTCGTGTACACGTGCTCCATGAGCTGCGCGCTCGAGAATGAGTACGCGGAGGAGTTTGTGCACTTCCAGACGCCCTACGCTGGTGAATGAGGTACTATTGGCTGTGGCGCAAGGTTTCCAATAGATGAAAAGGACCTCGTGAAGATACATACTAGTAATGTGGAACGGTTTTGATGACGACACGCTTGACCTTGTTTCTTCCTATTTATACTGCGCTTGCTTGGTTGGAGTCAATGCCTCTTCAATGCTTCAGATTGTGAACGCTGGCTGCCCAATCTGCCTCACTAGAGATTGGTGTAAGTACTGGAGCGCAGTCCATCTACTACTGGCAGGACAAAAGCCAACGCTCAGCCGGCTGCCGTGCTGGAGAAAGCTGCTGTGTCTGCGCCATGTCGTCAATCCGCGTTCGCACGCAAAACAAGGTCACGAGTTGTTTACCTCGCTTTTCGTTATGCTCTCTCTCACACACTTGTTATCTCTCACTCGCAATGACTGAGACAATGACGCGTTGACTACTCGTACATGTATCGTGTTGCAGCTTCTTACCAAACTGGGCGCGACCAAAGCCAGCAAGAACGTGCAATTCGATCTCGCTCACGAAGACTTTGAGCGCACCCAGGCTCATGTCGGAGCGCTTGACTCCGCCTTGCGTGGGTTTGCCCACTCCCTCAAAGGTACTACCGACTTCACGCCTACTCTGATTTGTCCTCTTTCCTTTGACCGACTTGCTGTGGTTGGTTCGTTCGCAGCGTTCCACCTCTCAGCGCAGGTGCTATACGGCGCGATCGAGTCCATGGGCGGTGCATCGGACAACTCACCAGAGATGAAGCGCCTAGTGACCGATGTGCGCCAAGCCTTCATGCAGGTGGACGTCACGACGCTTGATTCCGCCACTAAACGACTGGAAACCCGTGTGCTGCGCCCCAGTCGGGGCTGGGTCGCTCACGCGGCGCTTATTGAGAAACAGGTGGCGGCGCTCGAGGAAGACAAGCTCACGTACGACCACTACACCCGCAAGGTGCTAGCCATGCGCGAGGCTCGCGACAAGCGCGCAGTCACGGGGAAAATGGAGAAACCACGCGACGTGGAGAAACTCGTCCGCAACGAGCAAAAGCTTGCGGCCACGACCCACTCGTACACCAAGGCCACCGAGGCCACGGTGGCCAATCTCCGCGGGTTCGTAGCATCGCGAGAGGAGACACTGGCACCACTCGTGCAACGCGTACGTATACAGGTAGCTGCAGTGATGATTCATGTTCGTCTCACCCTTGGCACTCATCCAGTGTGTGCATTGTGACTGTGGCTGTGGCTCGCTAGGTCTTGGAATTTCGTGTGAGCCACGCAAACGAGGTCAATGATGGCTGCCAGCTCATGCATAATGCGCTCAGACACGACCCGGCGCATGACCAGAGGATCCACGCACTGGAGAGCTACCTCGATTGCTCCAACCAAGGCGGGGTAGTGCAAAACACCCGAGCTAATCGGGGTGCCGCACCACCTTCATCGACCAAGGCCACTCCAACCCCGCCACCACCGTCCATGATAGAGCCTGAGGTCCACGCTATCTCCTTTGCCACCTTTGTGGCGGAAAACGCTGGACCATCGCTCAAGACGGCATCGTCAGACGATGTGGAGGATTCGCACGCCCGTGAACCCTTGCCCCCGCCACCGCCTTCACCCCCTGTGAAGGGCTCAACCCCAGCAACTGCAGGAAAACGCTTCACCACATCGTCGCCAGCATCACCATCGACGGTAGGGGCTGTTCACCCGCATACGTTGATGTCGCCTCCTTCTCAAGCTTCCATCTTAACCGCCCCAACCCCGTGGGCTGAGATTCCTCCTCCTCCTCCACCGGTACCACCCATGGCCCCCGTTGGAACTCCTCCACCATCCCCACCGCTTTCACCCCCACCCGCGCTTCCGTCCGCCCCTCCTTCAGCGGCGTTCGATAGCTACGGGTGGGAAACGTTCTCGGATTTAAGCACACTCCCTGACTTCCAGGCCATGCACCAAAGCGCTGTCCGGCATCACTGAGAGCAACATCATCAACGACAAAACTTGCCACCAATACCAACCTCAAACCTCGATGGATGTATCAAACGTGTTGAGCATTCATGGCTTCTTCCCTCTTCCCCTTCTTCTATCACATGCATGGCCACCGTGAACTCTGTACCTTCTTCCCTATAAGGCATGTTCCTACTCGCTGACAATAGTGGTCAGGAGGTGCTGCTGCCGCGTGAGCCGCAGAACCTCGTTCTTTTCGAGGTACGCAGCGCTTTGCATCTCAGTCATGCGAGATACAGCACGCTTGAATGCAATACGGAGGTCCTGTAAGGCGCACAGATTTTGCACTTGCAGGCCGGGCATCTTGGCCGGATTGTAGCTACCCACGGGTGCATCCCATGAACTCGCGGGAGGAATCCCTTCGCGCGCGCTTTCCTCGAGGTGCGCGGCCTTGTCCTGTTGTGACTGCTGTAGCATGTCTGCGTGGTCAGCGAGTGGGGCATCGTCGAACTGAAAAATGCGATGCGGTGGGCCTTCCGCCGAGAGGATGAGACGTGTATGGCGTTCATACATCTCGTCGATGAGCAGGATGAAGCGCCGTGCGGGGTCATGGCCACGCATGTCCAGTAGAGGCACACCCTCCAACACTACGGTATGGTAAAGGAATCCAAGACGAACCCCAAGTCATGCCACACAAAAAAGGAAAAACAAATAATCAAAACGCACACACAAGACAACAGGGCATCAACACGGTCAAGGAGACCAGCAGATCATCTGACCAATAACGACTAGGTAAGTAGGGAGCTGCTGGGGGGAGGAGGGGAATCCGTGGCTGGAAAAGGATATAAAACACTCGCTCAATGCCTTGTAGTCGGCAGCGCTCTTCTCGGTCTTGCACAGCTCGTCAAAGGTCACGCGGGCAACGCCCTCCTGGCTCCCAGTGACGTCCAGATGACGCCCCATGGCCACTGGGATACGCAGACGTCCCATCAGGTCGCCTCCTGTGATCTCAGTCACGAGCGCATCCACCGACTTTTCCGTCGTAGCTGACAACGGATGAAAAAAGGTTTGCTGTGCGTTCGGCTGGTGCAGATTCACCAGAAGAACAAAGAAAAGAAAAATAAGAATCAAAATGAAAATGAAAACCGTATGGGCAAAGGAATCCGTCAGAGGAGGTATTGCTTACCTCGGCGAGCGTCCGGTAGTCCACGAGTGAATTGATGTCCACAACCTTGGTGTGGCGTGCAAGCTGCTGGAGGAAGGGCAGAAAGTATTCTCGATTCGTGCCGTTCTCGTATAAATGCTGATTCGTCCATGCGCGAGTACATCACGGAAAGGTATGTGAGGAGTTATTTCACATGAAGGAGCAACAAATACAAGGTCTGAAGGATTCCATACCTGCGGCGGCGTGTTCGACGTGGCAACCATGACACCACCGTTGCTGAAGAACACACCAAAGAGCTTGCGCATGATCATGGCGTCGGCAACGTCGGTCACCTGGAAGAAAAATAGTGGGGGGGGGCTCATATTATTTGAGTTCGTCAACATCCCAGCTAATCAGAGCACGGGCCATCCATTTCGCACCTGGAATTCGTCGAAGCACAGCAGATGGGTCTCGCGCACAAGCTGCTCAGCAACGATGGAGATTGCGTCCCGGCGCGGGTCCAGGTCGACGTGTCGCTGGCGACCAAAGCGCTCAAGCTGGTCTCGTTTAACGGTCTGCAGTCGCTGATGCACCTCTAGCATGAAGGCGTTAAAGTGCACTCGTCGTTTGCTGGCCACTGGCGCGTGTGCGAAGAACAAATCCATGAGCATCGACTTGCCAGTGCCCACGTGACCGTGTAGATAGAGCCCGCGGGGCACCATGACAGGCTGCGCCTCCTGCTCGTGTTCCTCTCCCCCCTGATTTCCATTGCCAGGCGTGCCCAGATCAGATGAACCACTACCCTCCGATACCAATCCTCCACCCACAAAGGGCACACGATAGTTTTCCAGCTGGCGATGCAAGCGATCCAGGAAGCGTGCCACCACCCGCGCCTGTGAGGCGTCCGCGGTTAGCTCACCGCGCTCCACCAACTCGGTATACACGCCGATCAGGCTCTTTGGGCACTTCTCGCTCTGGCGCGAATCCAGTTGCTGCATCCCTGCCTTCACCGTCGTGTGCAATTCAGCTGCTGTGGGCAGAACGCTGCATCGGCGGCGGCGCTGCTGCCGCGTCACTAAGCCGCGCAGAAGCATCCGGGTGGTGACCATGTTGCACGGTTTTTCGTCGACTGACGCGACCCCCTCTGCATATTACCCGCAGAGTGATGGTCAATAAGTGATACTTTTGACACGGAAGGTTCACCTTTGTGGGGATCTGTGACCCGCGCTTTTCGATATCGATCTTACTCCTGTAGTCCCCAACGTCGAAGCAAAAGGGGCCAAAATCAAATGGCGACGGTGGTGGTGGCGGGCGCGGGCGTCGTGGGACTGAGCGTGGCGCGAGCGGTGGCACGGCGCGGGTTACAGGTGTTCGTCCTAGAGAAGAATGCGCACGTGGGCATGGAGACGAGCTCGCGCAATAGCGAGGTCCTGCATGGTGAGACGACGCGCATGGATGCGCTCGAAGCAAAATGCACTTTGGAGGACCTGGTATTGACACTGTGCTTGCTACGTGTTCTCTATCAGCGGGGCTGTACTACAAGCACGACAGCTGGAAGGCAAAGCTATGTGTTGAGGGTAAACAAATGCTGACGGCGTTCTGTGATGAGTTTGGCGTGCCCTACAACACGTGCGGAAAGCTCATCGTTGCCCAAGCGCACCAGGTACGGAACACTGGCTGCTACAGCCGACGAAGCTGTTTATGACCGATCCCACTTACTGAGGAATCACCTTCACCACCTACATGTTTAACTGGTCGGTGGTGCGGCACATATGGTGCTTTCACAGGCGGAGCAACTCCGGGAAATTGCATCACGAGGCGTCGCAAACGGCGTCGCGGATTTAAAGCTGATCACCCGAAGCGATGCAAGAGCACTAGAGCCTCACGTGGAGTGTGACCAGGTGCGCGGGAGCCAGTATTATCTAGCCCTGCATATGTGTGAGCACCGCTATCGCTGACAGAAAGATAACCTGAGACGCAGGCTTTATTCTCCCCGTCAACAGGGGTAATCGACTCGCATGGGCTGATGCTCGCGTTGCAGGGAGACGCGGAGAAGCATGGCACTTCGATTGCATTTTGTTCCAGCGCAAAGAGCGCCGTGTATAACCCACACTCACGTACAGTTCATGTGACGGGAACCACCAGTAGCAGAGATGGTGGTGTCGCCGGCGAGCAGTTTGAGATCGAGTGCGACTACTTTGTGAATGCCTCTGGGCTGTTCGCGCCTTTGCTTTTGCCGCCGCAGCTTCAGGACATAGCACCGACAATGCCTGCGCGATTTGCAAAGGGCACCTACTTCAGACTGCGTGACAACGCGCGTCCATTCAGGTTACATGCCAGTCGAATAACGCGTATGAGAGAGACCACACCCCTTCCCATCCACGGGTCTCTAACGTGTTGGCCTTCTGTTCTATCCGTGTATTTAATTGTAACCACTTCCAGTCATCTTGTGTACCCCATCCCAGAGATCGGCGGCCTTGGCGTTCACTCCACGGTAGACCTGGATGGCAATGTGCGCTTCGGTCCTGACGTCGAATGGGTCGACCACGTTGATTACACAGTACGTAACGAACCTCACGTGAATCATTGTCTCTGTCTGCGGCATTCCTTGAATGCACACCGACCACCTTCAATAACAATGACGTGATCTTGCGACTGTATCAATCTTTCTCATAGCCCAACCAATCGAAGGCAGCGATCTTTGCCGACCGCATTCAATCGTACTGGCCGGACGTCGCAGCCGACAACCTCGTTGCTGACTATTGCGGAGTTCGCCCAAAGATTTCGAAAAGCGACTCCATCTACGAGGATTTCTACATCGCGGTGCGTCCACAGAATCGATATTGCTGCCGGCTTCGACTATCACTGCCGTTTTCACTGACTTGACTATCTTTGGTTGCTGCGTTGCCAGGGTGAGGAGACCCATGGCATCCCACAAACCGTGCATTTATGTGGCATTGAGTCGCCAGGCTTGACGTCTGCGCTGGCGATTGGCGAGGTGGTCGCTGAGTTATTGAACGGAAAGTCTTCATAACTGGGGCGCTTATCAATCCGGGTGCTTGCGCGTCACATCATTCACATACTAATACATTGGCCATCGAGCTCCCCATCGAAACTGCTGACGAAAGAACGCGCCGCTTCAGTTTCCTGCACTTATTTGCTCCACAAAAAGTCATTCATTGCGTTGCCAATCCGTCACTACGCACTCATTGGATCAGGTAGTTAGTTATGCCTGCAGTAGCCAAGCGCGTGGGGGTGAAAAAGAAGTTGTCCCTGGTGGAGAGCCTGGTCACCACACCGACTGTATCCTCCGAGAGAAATGCCCGTGCCGTGACACGCTCCGAGTTCCAGGAGCTCGTCACAATTGTCACACAGCTAAAGAAGGAATCGCAGCGACATATGCAGGCTGGTAAGTTGGAGCCCCCCTCCTGTGAATATTGCGGTTCATGGATCACCACCGATGGGGGCTGCAGTTATCGGTCATGCTTTAAGTTGGAACTGCTCAACTAATTGCTTGACTCAGAGGCGCAAACCACAAGCGATCTCGAGCTAATGAACGCGCATACAGCAGCCAACAAGACGGCTCTGGGCTCACTGACCGAGCTTGTGATCAAGAAAACCGATGAACTGAAGCAAACAGTGAAAGCACAGCTGCAGCAACAACAAGTAGAGAGCGCACAACGGCTCACTGAGGTGCAGTTAGCGCAAGAGCGACTGGAATTCCGATTTCGCCACCACCTGCGGGATTGCCAGTCACTGGCCGAGCAAGTGGACGTGCAGCGAAGCACGCTCCAGCAACTCAAGACGCAGCTTGGGCAAACGCAACTCCTGTTGGATAAACAACAGGAACAGCAACAATCATTCATAGAAACAATCCGGTACACAACGTCTTCATCGGAGGAGAAGACCGCGGCAAGCATTGCCGAGAGCGCGAGGAAACTCGATGCGTTCCAACAGCGAGTTATTACCTTCGTCAAGGGAGTTGAGGAGAGCACGCAAGGTCAAAGGTTTTGGTGGCTTACCTGGTTGATACAGAATGCGTATGCTGACTGAGCAGTGTTGAATTTGGTCGTGATGCACACAGAGTCCATTGCCGTGGTAGTAGCTCAAACACGAGACCTGGAACTGCAAGCCAAACGTCAAAAGAGTCTGCTGCACCAGGTGAGCCATTCTAATGGGAAGCGATACCATCAAAGTATACGACTGGAATGACGGTCTAACTTCTCACGTGGTGCAGTATCTGAACGACCAAGTTGGTATACGTCAAGCGTTTACCGAGTATGAAACTCGCTGCTCGCAGTTGCTCCACGATCAAAGTGAGATTCAAGTAGCACGCGGCGAAGTACGTCAGCGACCATTATACCATAGCGCCGCCATCTCGTCCATCACTATCTGTCTAACCCCACTCCCCCCTCCCCGCTTGTGCGCAATACACAAAAGGAAATCTCGCGAGTCGACTCGCTCGAACTGAAGATGGGCCAGCTCCTGTTATTGGTTGAGCGCCGCATGGAGCGTGATGGTGTCGAGCAGCTCGTGGAACGCTCGGAGCGCAATCTGAAACACCGAATCGAGGCGATCCTAGAGGTATGTATGTATACACGCATGGCATCACAGCTACACGACGTGGCTGGTGCTGGCGGCCTATGCTTTTGCCTGGAGCTGATGCGTTGCATTGCGTTCACTGCCATGTGCACCGCCAATCCAGCTCGTCCATCTTTGCGTGCAGCAGTGTAGCCATGTGGCCTGATCCCCCACGCACAGCATACCGGTATTTCCAATCGACCATCACTCTCGCCGGGGTCAACCCCAAAATTGAGGCGTTTGGCGCCAAGCTGTGCGCCGAACGACGGCAACGCGTGCCACGAGAAGCAAAAGGCAACAAGGCAGTAGCAACAGCAACAGCAACAGCTATTAGTGAAGGCGGTGGGTTGCACAAGGAGTGGAGGCGTGTGTCCGGAGCCAAGCATGACCGCGCGCGGCTTGCAGACCAACCTCGAGGAGCAGCTCGCGTGGGTGACGCAGGTGCGCTTCGCGTTGCGTCGCATTGGCGACGCAATCGCAATCGTAGTCGCAATTGATTTGAGTTTGGTGGTGATGCTGATGCTCTGATGCTCTGATGCTCTGATGCTGGTACGGATACCGTCGTGGCTGAATGTGTGCAACGACAGCGACCCGTGAGTGCGCTACAGCAGTGTCTCAACTCGCATGTCATGAATGAGTACCTCGAGAGCCGCGCGGCACGGAAGGCAGCGTACGTGCAGATGGGAAATGGGGTGGCGACGGGGGTAGTGACGACGAGCGTCATTTCGAACCTGTCCTTCTAGTGATTAATATCGGGGGCGTGGCTCTGTGGCTGTGGATGCAGGTCTCTAGCGGGCGGTACAGCTAAGGCGACCAATGTGGAGGATGCCATTCAGAGGGGCGCTGCCGCAATGCCCGTCTTTCGCCGTTTCACAAATCAATCAAGGGCCCCTCTTCGGACTATACCGCTCCAACCGACAGCTCATGTCCCTCCCGTTGTGCTGGCGGCATTCGCGGAAAGTGACGGCGACAACGGTGGCGATGAATTGGGAAACATCAATGAACTGGGAAATGTCAATGGTGGTGGAACTGGGAGCAGGCAGGAGCCTGTGCCCGAGCATACTGCCCGTTTAGCCGAGCAACCACGGAATCGCGGTGTTCAACCACCGCCATCTCCTTCGTGGACAACAAGACGCACGGCTAGAGAGAATAATGCTCCCCCGTCAACGAATGATACCAAATCATATGCATTGGACGATCTGCACGACAGTATCTTTGATGAGGTTGACGTCGATGCAATCGTCGCGAATCGCCAGCGAGCGGACACAAGCGTATCTGTTGTCCAACCCAGACGAGATCCTCACCAATTCGCATTGTCGAATCAAGCAAGCTCTGATAATGGGAAAAACAATCTAGAAGCGCAAGAACGGATACGAGGGCAAATTAAGCAAACACGAGAAAAACTGCGCAAGGTCCGCGAAGAATGTGATGACGCGTCACTGGAAGGAGATATTCCTGCATCTTTGATGAGACAAAGGGGGGATCTGGAAGTCAGACTCGAGACGCTTAGTCGAGAATACCGCAATATGAAAAACGCGATGACCTCTTTTGAAACTTCGCGAGAATATGATTCCCGCGATACCACGGTTTCACCACTAGACACGAACCGTAATCTACCTCCGCAACGATGGAACGCGGACAATCAAGCAAATAGGCCGTCGGCCACACCTCAGTGCTCGTGTGGTATGCAAACAACCCAAGTTACTGTCCAGCATGGTACAAATGCTGGTCGGGCGTATTACCGATGCTCTAGCTGTGGATTCAGCTCGTGGGTTGATTCCAACTCAGTGACAAGCTCAGTGGAACCGCTCCGACACTTACAGCCTATGAACACGGCACCTATCCGTAGGGATGATCTGGTAACCACGAGTGACCCGGAGGTCAAGGTGAAAATGCTTCGAGCAAAACGTGTACTGCGCGACGTTTTCGGGCACAATGCTTTCCGCACAAATCAAGAGCGAGTGGTTATGGAAGCCTTCTCTGGACGAGACGTATTTGTCTTAATGCCTACTGGTGGCGGAAAAAGTCTATGCTATCAACTTCCAGCTTGCATTGACGAAGGCGTAACAGTGGTTATCTCTCCACTTGTTTCACTCATTCAGGATCAAGTCCAGCAACTTCAGGCATTGGATGTCGGGGTGGCTAACCTGAACGGTGACCAAGATTATGAAACGGTACAGCGCCCTATTATTACAGAACTGTTCTCCAGTAGAAGCCGGATCAAGCTCTTATATGTTACTCCAGAGAAAATAGCATCAAGCGCAACACTTGGAAACATATTTGAATCGTTGGAGAATCGCCGTCGCTTGGCTCGCTTCGTGATCGATGAAGCGCATTGCATCAGTCAATGGGGGCATGATTTTCGCAAGGATTATATGAGCTTAGGACAACTCCGATCCAAATTTAAGTCGGTAAGTGGAAGAAGCTTACATTCAGATTCTAAATGTTGAAAGATGCAATTGATTTACGTCGTCGTGTGATGATGTGATGTAGGTTCCGATCATGGCTCTCACGGCAACTGCCAACAATCAAACTGAATCAGATATTGTGAAAAACCTTCGATTGTCGAATCCATTCATCACCCGTTCGAGTTTCAACAGGTAAATAAACCATTGACTATGATTTTTCCGTAGTCGTCCACACCGATGCTGAGTTCCTTTTTGATAACTGGTGTGATTGTCGATTGTGTCAGACCCAACTTGACGTATGACGTCCGAAGAAAAGCACCAAAATTTATGGATGAAATTTCTCAATTTGTTCGCGAACATATTGATGACTCAGGGATTATCTACTGGTAAGCTTGACGTGTATCTTACTGAAAAATGTGCACATTCATATCCTAATGAAGGCATATGTGCTACTGATGGTACAATTTAGCCTGTCAAAAAAGGACTGCGAACAAGTTTCTGAGAAGCTGGTGAAGGCGCTTGGATTCGAAGGGACGGGGCGGGCAAACACAATTTCCTTTTATCATGCGGGACTTGAAGCGGAAGATCGAGCACAACGACACCACGAATGGAGCAAAGGAAAAATCAAGCTGATTGTTGCGACCATCGCCTTTGGAATGGGTATCAACAAGCCTGATGTCCGTTACGTTATTCACCACACGATCCCTCAGTCTGTGACTCATTACTATCAGGTACGTCGAATAGCTAAGGATGCGAGATTACGCAACGATGGTGAAACGACTGACTTTTCCTTCGATTGTACCTTGGCGTGCGTCGTTACAGGAGGCAGGTCGCGCGGGGCGTGATGGAGATGTAGCCCATTGCATTCTGTATTACTCATATAAAGACCTGGTACGTGCGATCAAGTTTATACGTTTAGTTTGTCTCACTTGATGCGTTTGTGAACAGCACTGAGGTTCTATTCTCATACATTCCAACAGAGTCGTCGACGACAACTGATAATGAAGGATGAGAACAATATGAAACACCGAAATGTTCATCTTCAACACCTTCGTCGAATGACCGAGTTTTGCGAGAACCAGGTATTGGCATATGTGACCTTATTTGATAAGTTGGATTGCGCTGAGATTCATTTATCACGTTGCTGGGACAGATTGAATGCCGTCGAACCTCGCTTTTGGAGTACTTTGGGGAGCATTTCTCAAGTGATACATGCCGCCAAACATGTGACAATTGCAAAAACCGAGCGCGTGGTTTGGTCGCTGAGAAAACAGACGTTACTGATGACTGCCTTACGCTGATGGATATGGGTGAGTTGTGATCGCGTTTCACACGAATGAGTACGCTTGAGTTGCTTAGGATCTGCTGCTAATGATTATATGTTGTGTTTCGTGTTTCTGAATCAGTAAAAGCCCTTCAGACGGACAACGAGTCGTGCACGCTCCTCCAACTATCTCACTGCTTCTTAGGCCAGGTGTCAAAAGGGAGAGAGTGGAAGAAGGACCAGTATAGCAAGCTTCCTGGTTTTGGAGCAGGAAAAGGGAGATACAGTCGCAGCGAGGTCGAGCGAATTCTGTATCACATGGTCCTGCGCCAATATTTCCGCGAGATGGTTCGTGAAAGTATTTCTCTATGATTCATCTAGCGAGTGATTGCTAGGTGGTTGTATTATTAACAATGCTTTACATTTGTAGGACCAAAAAAACCTGAAGGGGTTCACCACCACTTTTATCGCCTTGGGTAGTAATGCTACTCGGCTTTCAAGAGGAGAACGAATTCGTATCATCTGTAAAACACGCCATGAAAAGAAGCTACCCGCTGCTACTGCAGACAACCCGCCGAATCAGAAATCCGTGAAGAAGGCAGAAAAACGACGCCCCAACGCAGAAAAAGAAGGAAAGGAGAAGCGTAAAGCCAAGTCAAAAGCTTCGGTTGAGAAAGTGGAAGAGCTAAGTGATGATTTCGACGACGACGTGGTAGAAATCCTAGCTCCTTCTACGCGATATCCTCTCATGCCGCAAACGCACTCGACGAACAGGTAAGTTGGATGATACTTTTTTGGGGTTGCATGAATCTGTGACTTATATTCACTGGTATTGATATAGGATCCCAAAGCATCACGCAGAAGCACTCGCACAACTTCTCAAGGATTGGCGTGCCAGCGTGTGCGACAATTTCAACGTTATGCCGTATCACATTCTTCCAACTTCAGGAATAGCTGCCATTGCAAACGCTGTTCCGGTGACGAGTGCCGAGCTGTCAGAGATTGAAGGTGTCGGTCGCATCCGTGTGAATAAATATGGCGAAGCAATCATTGACATTGTGAAGACGTATTTGGCTCGGGTACGTTTTGAGGGTTATCGTAACGTGGTACCCGTGTGGTGGCTAACAACTCACTCCCTTGCTTACAGCACAAAGTGACACCTACCCCAGCCACAAATGCCCGGCCAGGTCAAACAGACACCGCCCCTGCTGAGGTCACAACGGTTACGTCGAATTCATCTCCGTTTTTCACGGAGAAACACTCCACGGTATGTCTTACGCGTGTCTGCTTTTCTCACATGTTGCGGAGACTTCCCTATCTAATCCTAGTGTGATGGCTCTGTACAACAGATAAATAGCTTCGACGGTGACGATGGCATTGACTGGGCGGCATTAGATGATACTGTTCTCAACCAAAGCAGCACATCATCCGTTAAACGCAAGTACCAAGGTCCATGCGATTCTGGAAAGCGCAGAAAATGAATTCCAGAAAGAGAAATCACGTGATAAGACACCCGAAAAGTAGTAGGTCTATTTTTCTAATCCCACTCAAATGGTCATGGTGTCAATCAAGCGGCAGCTGCCGAGTTTGACAGCGACAGAGATGATCGCTCCGTCGCCTGAGGCAATATCTTCCACTTCCTCCATCGTTTCGGTAGATCCTATCGAGATGTATTCGATCTCACGCACCAATGGTTCCTGTTCGTACTCGTCTTGAATGCACGCGCGGAGGTCGTCAGCCTGAACTATCGCGTGGCCGTTCGTCGTGACTTGCGTCGTGTAAAACTGTTTCGCGCGCAAGAGGCCTCTATGCAGGACTCCGGCGGCCGCTCGCTCTTCCGCGTTCAGGTACTGGTTCCGCGTGGACATGGCCAAGCCGTCCGCCTCGCGGCTCACAGGAACAGGTACAATCTGGATGTCCATGTTGAGGTCATCCACGAGGCGTTTGATGAGCACACATTGCGCCGCATCCTTTTGTCCAAAGTACGCATGCGTCGGGGAGACGACGTTGAAGAGCTTGGTCACGATGGTAGCCACACCACGAAAGTGGCCGGGGCGACAGCGACCCTCACGCAGATCATCAAAGCCCTCCGGGACCACGTAGCAGCTACAGGTCGAGTCCACACGTGAACGAGATGGTCAGGGTACGCCAACGACGACGAGCAACTCCTGCATCAGGGGGGTGATCGATCCCAATGTCGTGAACTCACCGGTGGTGCTTCGAGTACATGGTCTTCTCGGATGGCGTGAAGACATAGTCCACGCCTTCGCTAGCGAGCAGCGCCAAGTCGCTCTCGAGGGTGCGTGGGTATTTCGCGAAATCCTCATTTGGGCCAAACTGCGAGGGGTTGACGAAGATGCTCGCGGCCACGACGTCGCACTGCTGTCGTGCGGCCCGGACGAGAGAGAGATGACCAGCATGCAGTCCCTGACAAGATCAAGCGCAAGGAGCCTCTTTATTAGGCTGGAGGTACAGGGATACCGTGTGTTTAATGAATGCATATTCGTCCGTACCCCCATGGTCGGCACGAGCCCCACGGTCGTGCCCGCCGGAAGCTGGCGTCGCACGGCGTGGAATTCATCCACTGTATCGATAACCTGTAATCCGGAGGGGGCGAATGCCCAGGAAGATGCCAGTCGCGTCGTGGGGGCGGCGCGCAGGGGGCTGCCGCGACCGCTGGTGCGGTGCAGCGTAGCCAGCGAGGTCTTCAGCATATCCGTCCTTGTTCTCCGCCGCAATGCGACGCGCTTGCGATTGCGTTGACCAAATAAATGCTCACCGTCCACACCTAGACTCATCAAGAGCGGCGATATCAATTATGGGTGAAACATTCAGGATCGGTTGTAAAACAAGGTGAGATTGTTGGAGGAGCTTGTACTTCAACCAGCGCGTCACTACGTGCAGTCCATATTTCGCCCGGAATCAGTTTGACGGGGAAACTAAACAGCGCCATCTCCTACGCGATTGCTCTGTCTGTCGATCTCCATGTTGCACCGCAGGAATTTGGTTCCATAGTTCCCATTTGGCTGTGAACAGTGTCGGCTGGATTTGACATGTGAGCTACTGGCAGGCTTCTTCTCGTGCTCCCACAGATTGTAGGGTGGGGCGTATGAGGTGGGTAGCGTGCATACCCCTCTCACCAACACGAAAGGAAATGGAGACCCCTAAGAGCTCGTTTATGAAGCGTCTATGTGCTTTTATAAAACCCAGTGTGTACAGTATTCTAAAAGGGCGCAACCCAGGGCTGGGTGGATCGGGGTCACCAACTCGCGCCCTCCTTCACGTGCTTACTACGCTGCCTTGTACTGCGGCTCTGGGCGGACAACAATTACGGTTCAGTTTCATGGCGGCACACGCTCTCAGTGTAGTGTACTGGTCAAATTGCCCACTTCACATTGAAGTGGGCAATTTGACCAGCGTACCTCACCAGGAGATGGATACAGCAAACCTGCAGCCAGTGTATGTTTCGTGCTGTACCTCACACACCCAATGATAAAGGACAATTATCGCCGCCGTGGAGCCGAATTATAATTCTTTGGGCTTATATCTTATTGTAAATTGGGCCATTTTGAACTATTGTTGCAAAACTCGCGACACATTCGTCAGTTTGGGTACATCCGTGTTGTTCATCCTTCCCGTAAGTTAGTGGCCGTTGCAAGAATAGATTTACGCCATTTGCCCCCCCCCCATGTGCGCAGGATTGACAGAGAGACTTGCCCCAGCTTCCGCGTTGTGGGTACGGACTGGCCAGATTCTGCGGGAATGGATGGGCAGAAGCACTGCCATGGATAGGGAAGGCGGATGACGGATCCTTCCGCGTGTGAAAGGACGGCACAGCGGATCCAAATCTGTAGCACGCAAGTAAAAAAAGTATGTATGTTCGTCCTTTGAGGC
>JAADWT010000324.1:0-23596 GCA_023336285.1 Pythium grandisporangium
GAGCAAGAGCAAGAGCAAGAGCAAGAGCAAGAGCAAGAGCAAGAGCAAGAGCAAGGGCAAGCCCGCGGCGTGGAGCCTGTTGCAGCTACCACCCGGCCACCACCGTCATCAGTGGCTATACCACCCAAGACACCTGCTGCGAGCGCGTCAATAGTACGCGCACGATCGGCAAGTGCGTCGCGTGCGGAGGTGGAACGGCGAAGGACAGTGCCCAATGGATCTGCGCAGGACCCTCCGCGACGCGCAGATGCTGAGCCTCCGACTCGAGATTATGCACCCATTTTCCGTAAACGTGAGTCGAGCTGATTTCCCAGTGTATGGCAGCGAAGCTGCTTTACAATGAGACTGTGTGTACTGATTGTAGTCTGTGTGTGTATATATTTATACTCCGGAAGAGCCGTGGTTTGTGCTATTGGCACTTGATCGTGCTGACGCGAGAAGCGACGAGAGCGCTGTCACTGTGGAGCATCTTCTGGGCAGCATCCTCCACGCTGGGGTGAGTACGAAGTAGGCAGCTAGCTACATTGTGATGATCTTTCTTGAGCTGAACCATGTCTGTGCTAAACCTCCTTCCTCATTCATGCTGCAGTATGATGGCGACCTCGCTCGATTGCGCGCATGCCTGGCATCGCTCGCTGGCACCCATCATGTGGTGCACAAGACCTCGAATGGTGACATCTTTTTATCAGAGCGAGGGGAGCGCAGCGTGATGCTGTGTCCTGGTCGTGTGCATGCCAACACATCTGCTTGTGGAAATGGTCTCAGCTCTTTCGAACCTACGAGCAATCACGCAAGACCCGCGGCGGTGAACCAGGATGCAAATGGTGGCTCGCTGGTTCGCCGCAGTGAAGGCGAGGAAGCAGAGATCGAGTCAACAAGCCGAGAGATTGTCTGCATTGATTTATCCGACACAGATGAGTGGTATGAACCACCAGACAACGTGGATCACAACAGCAGCGACACGCTTTCAGATCCCGAGACCGTGCGAGCCGAGCCAGAGTCACAAGAGCAAGAGCAAGAGCAAGAGCTAGACCAAGGCCAAGAGCCTGAGCGCGAGCCAGTGGCTACTACCTCGGGGCTACACGTACCAGGGGACGAGTGGGAGGTGGTGCTTATCCTGGACCACCGCGAAGTATTGTCTCGCCGCAATCGCTCCATCTTGGAGCGTAAACTTCTCGAGGTCGGTGTGACCTGTGAAGTACGAGCGCTTCACGTGGGCGACGTGCAATGGGTCGCGCGTCGATATCGCACGGGGGTCAACGGAGACGGCGAGGAGATGACCGAGTTTATGCTTAACGTGATCGTGGAGCGCAAGGAAGTGCACGATCTCTCGGGCAGTATCATTGACCGCCGCTATGGCGAGCAAAAGCTGCGGCTTCGCGCCAGTGGGCTCACGCATGTCGTTTACCTTGTCGAGGGCTCACTGACGCAGCAAACGGCGGTGCGCTCTTCGGGTTTACACACCGCGCTCTGTCGAACGCAGGTGCAGAACCAGTTCTTCGTGCAGGTTTGTCGGACCGCTGACGAGTCTGTCGCGTTCCTGCATGGTGTGCAGCGTCGTCTGCTGGCTTCATTTCCGCAGGATGTACCCCTGCGTAACCGGAAATTACCTCCACCCGATGGAGATCTCTTCGGATCACGCCACGCTACCCACACGCACTGGATCCGGCAGTTTTGCCACCCAGTGCACACGTTTATCACCTTTAACGCGTGTTTCCGCAAGAAAACCGACTTCACGGTGGGGGAGTTGCAACAGCTCATGCTCATGCAGGTCCCAGGACTTAGTGCCGCCAAGACGGTGGCGTTGACCGCACAGTACCCAACGTTTCCTCGCCTCTGCGAAGCACTTCAAGCAACAGAACGAAGGGATAATAATTCTACCACTGCACGGAACTCCAAGAAAATAAAAAGCACGGACGCGATCGCGAACGTGCGCTATGGAGAACACCAGCGCCGCTTTGGGAACAAGGTCCCCGAGCTTTTGGCAAGACTGTTACACGCCCCAGACTACGAAGACGGAGACCAAGAACGTAGGATGTAGAACAACACTATGTACGAAATCTGCCGACCATTTGAGCCAAAAGCGCCTTTCACAATTACCGATCAGCCCCATTTCTGTTTAACCACCTTTTGGAATGGCTGACTCGTCATCACGCATCGTTGAGCTGTTGCAAGAGATTTCCAATGGCAGTGTCGCAGTGCTCCCGTTCGCTCGCTGTAAACGCCTGCGAAAGCAGTGTCGACACGTTCTCGATCGCGTCGATCAAATTTCGCTGGAGTATTCAACACACACAGGAAAATAAACAATCGTCAGCTGAAACAAAACTGATACACTATCATCTACGGTACAATCGCCCTGGCAAGCGGAAATACCTGCACGGGCTTGAAGAGGATGGATTCCGTAGATGCATTTCTCAGGTACAAGCGGATGGTGGCTAGAATCTCTGGTAGAGATGTGCTTATCTGCGAGGACACTGTCTCGAGTGTCTTCTGGATGCGTGCCGGATCGGCAAAGAAGGCGTGTTGTCGCAAATCTCCGGCCGATGGGGTCGTCGACGTGGCCGTGGCCGTGGCGATCTGCTTCATGAGCACAAGCAAGGGTGCTGCGAGTTGTTCCAGCACGGCATCGATAAATGCCGCGCAACTCTTCTTGAGCTCGCGCTCCAGTTCTTTCTTTACATCCGAGGTGGTTTCTTGAATCTGAGGAATCCCGCGGGTAAACAACGCGACCAGTGCATTTTCCTGCATCGACAACGTAAACACAGCCGACACATCTGAGAGGAGGTGGGCCATCGCATCGGCGCTGCTAGTAAAGTCCAACGACTTGGCGCGCACAGCTGCCGTGATCTCAAATGGTGTGATTTGCTCGCGAAGCGTGAGCAAGTGCTTCACCAAGAACAGCGTGCCATGTAGTGCACCCTGAGCCGCACTCACGTCGGCCGACGCCATCTTCAGTGATGCCGTGCAGATCTGGATCGCGTCCTGCGCCAACTCTTCGAAGATCTCCATCTAATTCATGGTGTTAGTCAGAGATCTGGTCGCCATGCACACGGTGGATCACAATTCTGACAACTTCCAACAAGGAGTGAACTTACATTGACGAAACGGTAGACCTTGGAGAGACAGAGTAGCGTATGCTCAAGCGTTGGGTACCATGTGGCATACATACTCGCATTGTCGTCGCTGTGCTGCAACTTTTTCGGGTAATTGAGGTCTGTCGCAGTGGGCGTATAACCCTCAATCTCATCGCGGATGTACTTTTGAACACAGAGGATAAGCCGCTCCTGTGCGTCCTGGATCAGGCGATGCATCACTGGTTCTACAAAGCCCACTACATGTGCACGAGGTGCAATGGCGGCCTCGATGACCTCGCTTTGCAGCACCTGAACGAGTTCGCACAAGGTTTCTAGGTCTTTCTGCACCAGTAACTGGGGGCGAACCACGTGATAGAGAGCACCACTCAATTGGAAAATCAATCGTCTGCAAATCCAAAACGACCGAGTTGTTCAATAAAAATCACGATACAGAGAAACAAACGACAGACATAGACAGCGTCAAGATAAACAAAGCGACGTACTCAAAGTCAGTCTCGAGATCGTCGGGGTCATCCATGTGATCATCATCGCTTTCGGGCGTGAACACAAACAACGGATCTCTCGGCTCGCGGCCAAAGAGCTTGAGGAACAAACGAAATTCCGCTTCACATACACGCATTAGGCACGCGCTACTGACGCGAAGCTATTGATTTTGCTCGTCCAGGAGGCGGTTATACCGTGTCCAAGATACAAAAATGCCGTGAGCAAAGACTTCCCAACGGTGAATTCTTAATCAATAATCGCTGCATGTGCTCACGTACCAGGTTTACAATGTCGGTTCCTTGGCTCACGGTCTCAAAGTATGTAGTAAGCAACGGTGACAGCAGTGTCACGCGCTGGGTCACGTACGCGTGGCACACTTCAGCCAACTCCATGACATTTGCATTCGTGGCGCTGGATGGTGGTGTCACAGACGCAAGGCGCGCCAATTGTTCAGTTACAGCGGTGAGCGACGGCGCCACCAGCTGAAACTGCACATAGTATGGTGATGAATCGTCCATCTCCGCCACGGATGTCGACGGTGAGGAGCTCGCGGGCGCTTCCAGCACGGCGTCACGGGCGGCATCAATCCCACTGATGGCGTAGTCTTTTAGACACTGCATGGCACCCGCCGTGAGGGAGCGGTACGCTTCAATATAGCACACGGCATCCTTGTACTCGTGCTGCAAGAGCAAAGCCAACGTCGTCGATAGAGTCGCACCACCAAAACACGACAAGCAATAAAGGAGTCCCAGAGAGTGAGTACCGAGGAATAGACTGGAACACCACACGTGCCTCCTTCATGAACGTACATGGTCTTCGAGGAAGGCGACGGCATTGTCAATCTTTTCCAGCGCGTCTCGGAAGCTAGCCGTGGTCGGGTCGATCGTGCGTTTGTGCTGAAAGACCTGCACAGGCTGGCGAGTTCCACCTCCAGCAGCAGCAACAACAACAGCATCTGCGCTGGCTGTAGACACGCCCTGAGCGGGGGACGCAGCCCCAAAGATAGCTCGGAAGCCCAGCGTGCGGGCAATCTCGTCAATGGCCACAAAGTGCGGCAGGGGCGCCGCGATGAGCTCCACGCGCGTGGTCAGGGCATCCACCTGCTGCAGCACATGCTCAAACGCGTCGTAGAGCGCCTGCGTCTTGGCCACCACCTGGCCATGACTGCTTTCCATCTCCTCCACCAGCGCAAATGATTGATGCGCATGCGTGTAGAGCTGACCCCAGTCCGAGCTGCAGGCATCGATCGCGTGCTTGAACGCCGAGACGTTGGCGTCCGCCATCTCGGTGGTCAAGGACGCATCCGGACGGTGCTGGCAGCGGTCGTCATGCGCGCGCTTGAGAAACTCACGCAGAGATGCCACGGCTTTCATTGGTGGCGGTGGTGGTGAGGAGGAGGAGGAGTCCTCGTGTGGCCCTTGTGGGTGCTGGTGGTGGCCCACGGCTGGAAGCGACGGGTTCCGCTCCGCCTGAAGCTGCAGCTGAACGCGGCGCTCGAGTGAGTGAAGCAGGGTCTCCTGCGCGGGTGAGAGCACGGCGTCCTTCACATTGGGCAGCGATAGAGAGTGCGGTGGTGGCGGTGGCGGAGGTGCGGCGGATGTAGCTGTATCTGTAGCTGTAGCGGCATTGCCACGCGAGTCGCGGTGGATCACCGCCATCTTGTCGCTCTTGATCGGGATGAACAAAAATGCAAACGTGCAAAGCAGGTTGTAGTGGCATGGATACTTGTCAGAATGCATGTAGCTGATAACATGATATCCAGCAAAGAGCTACGAATAGGTATGTAGCTAGATAAATATATGGGACGATGATATGACAACGCATATTTGAATAACCTAGGAAAATCGATTGGTTTGTGGAAGTCTTGTAAAACCAAATCGAAGTTAGCGCAACCTGAGCCGTCCCCAGCGATTACGTGAGCGGACGCGCAGAAGAGGTGGGCGGGATTGCCTGCTTACGCATGACCGATGTGGTCATTGAGCACGCACAGCTACGTATCTACGGTGCTGGTACGTATGCGAAGGACTGGGATGCGAAGGGCTGATGCCCATGCGGCTGCACCCATTGATTCGTTGTGGTGCCGAGATTGAGTTACGAACATATATATCAACCCTGCTGTTGAACAGGTGTTCGACTCGGCACCGTCGGAGACGCTCCTGTTAATGCGGTCGAAGTTTGACCGCATTCATCAATTCTTCCACCCAAGAGCGTCACGAAGGGTAGAGACCAAGCGGACTCTAATCACAGCGTTTACTCTTCCACACTCGATGATGACGAGGACCACGACAGGACCGTAAGCGAAAAGACCTGTGGCTTCCAAAATCGTGAACAAGAGGACTCTAGAGACCACACCCAGGGCGGCGGTGCGGGCATCGACCGATACCCTGCGCGGAAACCGTTGCGTTACGTCGCGGACAGCACTGAACCTGCCGGTGATCTACTCTACATTGATACCTGCGACGAGCTTTATCGTTTTGCGAACGGTGACGTGCTCATGGATCCATATCACGAATCTCACGGGCGTGAATGGTGGCAGGGGTACATGGGCAGCGTCAAGGGAATCTCGCGAAAGGCATCGACCCAGTTCCCATTCTTGTCTGCTGCAACAGCCGGTGATCTTGACGGTGTTCAAGAGTATGTTGCACAGCCTTGTGCTCAGTCTCTACTACGCGGCATTAATAGAACCTGCCAGCGGCGTCGCACGACTGATATCGGTGGGATCCATTCACTTGAACGCGATGTGCCGGAGTGGGAGACCGCGTTTGGTGGAGCCTCTTTCCTTCAGGTCATCCTCAGGCACGGCCACTTCCACATCTTGGAGTGGTTTCTATCGTTACCCATGATACAGGACACGGTAGTCATACTCCTGTACAGCATCGGGTATGCAGTGATGGAATGTGAAGAATACGGAGCGGAGATCATGGAGATCCTTTTAACATCAGACGCGTTCCGATTTGCAGCAACCAGTCGGGAACGTGCGGTTATCATTCGTCATCTAATGATAACTGCTGCCGGCCACGATGACGACCTGTTTTTTCGTGTACTTCTGGCAGTGGCGTTGATGTTGCGGAAACAGCTACCAAGATGGATCTGCTTCACATCTCCTACCTGGAACAAATTTGGGCCGCTCGCGTGATCAATACTGGCGTCTTCACGCTCGGGAACAACTCGTTTCTGACAACGCCCCAGCCGCGGGTTTGGGTGAGGGAAAGCGAGGCAACCCTCATTGCCTTCCTGGAAGCTGGCGTTGACGCAAGAGCCTACGATGAAGGATGGGCGGTCATTCATAGCGCTGTGGAAACCGGGTTCACTGATGTAATCGACTACCTCTTGCTGCATGGAATAGTGGGTGCGAATGCGCCGAATGAACAGGGAACCACTATGCTCATGCTTGCCGCCTCCATGGATCTGAATGACGGTATGTGGCGGCCAAACTCACGATATCTTCGCGTTGTATCATTCTTGTTGGGTCGTGGTGCGGATGTGCAGCTCGCGAACACAGATGGGTGGACGGTGCTGCATTTCGCGGCCAGCTCTGATCCCCGCAACATTGTAGAGTTGCTTTTGCAATTTGGTGCTGACCCAAATGTCCGTGATCATGAAGGGCAAACGCCTGTGCTCCTGTTTGCTCGATGCGACAATCACTTCAGGTCGCGGAATCTGTATGAGCTCGAGCGATTACTCGCAGCCGGTGGTGATCCCTATCTGGAAGACGCGGAAGGGAGCACAGCGTTTCAGTATATTAGCAGCAGAGAAACTGGACGCGCGTTTGTACTGACACATCCAGAGCTCTTTCGGTCATCAGATGTGGATAGCTGCAAGCTCGAACAGCTCAGACCTAATTTGCTCGTACCGCCTGAGCCAGAGAGACCGCAATTTTGATTTTTTTCTGGGAGAATACCTTCACACCTGAACAAGAATTACACCAGTGCGAGTCGGGTATCCCATCCGATGAGTGACTCTCAGTTCCATGTCGCATGGAGCAATTCAAGTACCCATCGTCGTGCACCCGTGCCAAGATCTAATTCTTAGTCGATGAACAATCGTTAGTCGATGTACTACTAAGTACTACTTCGAAGTAGAAGTTAACTCTTCTTCTGCTAGTCGAGGCATATTGCTGTTGTTGCAATCCACCACACACGTACGACTTGTGTACACCTGAGTCGTTCAGCAAGCTGCCAATGGGCAGTACTGTAGTAACTTCACTGGCTCCCATGATCAGCACAAGCCATGATCCGGGTCAAGGTATTGGCTCAACTAAAACATGAAAATCTAAACCAAAACAAAATCAAAATCAAAATCAAAATCAAAATCAAAATCAAAATCAAAATCAAAATCAAAATCAAAATCAAACACAAACAGAAAAACAAAGCAAAAACAAAATAAAAATAAAAAACAAGTAGATAGATAGCAACGTGCTGAAAGTACTATCAAGATCATGCAAAAGCGATCATCCTAAAGTTCGAGCGCGCTCTGGCCCATCGTGAGCAGCAGCATACTGGCCGGCGATGCCGTTGTGGCCGGGTAATAGTCGCGAGTCTCGGCCGAGTACACGCATTGCTTATACTCAGTCGTGGGTGGGCACGCACAGATCGTGGTGTAGGGATCCTCCAAAATCTGCCTGGTGCGGTGCTGCAGACCATTGTCATCACAGCCCGATGACCAGGCCGTCCAGGCGCTCATGGTGCACGACAAATTGGCACAGGAAGAGGTCTGCAGACGCTCCGACGAGCAGGCCGTGCCACCGTTCGAGGCTGGGGTCACCACAGTCCGGGTACGCGACCGAGTCCCCGACTGCCCCGCGCAGAGCGACCACTTGCTCCAGGCGCTGAGCACGCAGTTGACGGGCAGGTTCTCGGAGGGACAGCAGCGCAGTGACTCGGAGGTAGCGGGGCAGGGTCGTCCATTGTAGAGCGGAGGCGTCACCACGGCACGCGACCTGGTCTTTAGATACGTCTTGGTATCACAAAGCGAGTAGGCACTCCAGTTACCGACCACACAGTCCACGGGGTCACACGGGGCCCGTTCCACGAGCGGGTCACACGCCGGCGCGCCATAGAGGGGCGCCACAGCGATGGACCGCGACCGGGTCTTGACCCCACTGGCGGCATCACACATCGACCACGCTGACCACGCGCTGAGTACACAACTCACAGGTGGACAGGCGTCTTCCTCCTCTGTGTGGCCCGTGCAAGGCGCGCCTCCGTACTGCGCGGAGACCTCCACATTGCGTGAGCGTGTCTTGACCCCCGTGACGGCGTCACACGTCGTCCAGGGTGCCCAGGGCCCCAGGACACAGTCAATCGGGTCACAGTCCGCGTCCTCGCGCTGCACCAGTCCGCTGCAGTCGGCGCCATTGTATTTGGCCTCACGCACCACGGTCTTGGTTCGGGTCTTCTTGCCCGTCGCGGCATCGCAGCGACTCCATTCAGACCAATCACTGAGCAGGCAGTTCACGGGGTCGCACGAACACGACTGGGTCACGGGTTCACAGTCCAGACCGCCATACCGGGGCGCCACCACGATCGTTCGCGACCTTGTCTTGGTGCCCGTCCGCTCGTCGCAGGCATCGTACTCGCCCCAGGAAGAGAGCGCGCAGTTCACTGGCGGCGTGTGCTCCGACTCGGTCAGCAAGTCGCAGGGCTGGCCACCACGCACGGCTGGCTGTACGACCTCGCGGGTGCGTGTCCGCCAACCCGTGGCTTCGTCGAACTCGGTCCACTCACTCCATGGACCCAGCACACAGTCAACAGGTGGGCAGTCCCGGGTCTCCGCTAGCGGGGGGCATACAGTGCCACCGTACAGCGCCGGCTGAGTAACCTCACGGGAACGAGTCTGGGTCGCAGTGGCATCCGTGCAGAGCGACCATTCTCCGTAGTCTGAGACGGCGCAGGCCACAGGATCACACCGTGCCTTCTGCGTGAGTGCGGGGCAGGCTAGTCCGCCGTAGAGGTTGCGCTGCACCACGCCGCGCGTGCGGGTCTTCTGTCCACAGGAGGCATCGCAGACCGACCACGCGGACCAGGTCTCGTCCACCACGCAGTCTACAGGCTCACAGTTTGTGGATTGCATCGTCTCAGGGCACGCCGAGCCACCAAAGAGCGGCTGCTGCGTGATCTCTCGGGTCTTGTACCGCAGTTCCGTGGAGGCGTCGCACTTGGACCACTCGCTGGTCCAGGGCCCCACTGTGCAGTGGACGGGGGCACAGGGCTGGGACTCCTCCAGACAGGGGCAGGCCAAGCCGCCACGCAGTGGGCGTTGCGTCACCTCACGTGTGCGTCGACTCGTGCCATCGCACCCGGCCTCACAGGATGACCATGGCGACCAATTCGAGACGGCGCAGTTGACGGCCTCACAGGGCACTTCCTCACGGGTCGGGCCACAGGGCTCACCATCGTAGCGCGCCACAGTCGCCACGGATCGAGTTCGCGTCTTGGTGAGGTCAGTCTCCTGGCAGGTGGACCAGGGCCCCCACTCGGTCATTACGCAGTTCACAGGTGGACAGACGGCCTCGTCGTCCAGCGTTGGACACGCATTGCCTCCATACTGGGGCGCCACGACGATTGAGCGGTTGCGGCGCTTACGGTTCGAGGTCGAGGGCTCGGGCGCGTCACACTCGGTCTCGTCCCACTCGGACCACGGCGAGACCTCGCAGTGGACTGGGTCACACACCAGCTCGTTCGTGAGCGGTGGACAGGGAGCGCCCTGGTGTTTCGCTGGGGTGACCACCTTGCGCGACTTTTGCTGCACCCAGGTCACGGCGTCACAAGCGTCATACTCGCTCCAGTCACTTACCACGCAGTCCACGGGTTCACACGCTGTTGTGTCGGTCAGGACGGGGCAAGCCGCGCCACCGAACCGGTCCGGTCGGGTCACGACCCGGGTGCGGGTCCGCAGTCCCGTCTCGTCGTTGCAGGACCCGAACTCACTCCAGTCCGAGACCTCACACGCGATACCGGGGCAGGTCTGGGTCTGCGTGAGCTCGGGACAGGCACAACCACCGTACAATGGTGCCTGCGTGACAGCGCGCGAGCGATGGCTGATCTCGTTGGACGGGTCTTCCTCACTGGAGATGGCCTCGTCGCACCCGACCCAGGGCGTCCAGTCACCCACGGTGCAGGGCACCGGGTCGCAGGCCTTGTGCTGCTCCAACTCGGGGCAGGACAGTCCGTTGTAGCGCGCAGGTTGCGTCACTTCGCGGGTTCGCTTCCTAGTGGCCGTCTCCGGCCCATCACTGGCTTCACAGACCCCCCATTCACTCCAGTCCGAGACCTCGCAGTTCACCGGGTCACACGGTGTATCCTGCTGCGTCGGTGGACACGCCAGTCCACCATACATCGCCTGCTGCAGCACTGCACGGGTCCGGACCCGTTTACCGGTGGCGGCATCACACGCACTCCAGTTGCTCCAGGTCGAGTCCACCTGGCAGTCCACTGGGTCACATGGTTCTTCATCGTCCAGCGCGCCACACTCTTCCCCGCCTCGCACAGCAGGTCGCACCACGCTCCGGGTTCGAGTACGCGTCAGGGCCAGCGGGTCGCTGCCGTCACAACCCACCCACACACTCCAGGCCCCCACCTGGCAGTCCACGGCCGGACATGCGCGGGTCTCGGTCAACTCCCCACTGCATTCCCCGTCGCGGAGCGCGGCCTGCAGCACCGAGCGCTGCCTGACCTGGGTGGGCGTCTGCTCCGTGCACTCGGACCAGGGCTGCCACTCACTAAGAGTGCAATCTACGGGTGGACAGTCCTCCTCCTCCTGCGTGCAGGGGCAGACCTGACCGCCGAATTTCGGCTCCACGAGGATCTCCCGCACCTTGGTGCGTGTGGCCGTCTCGCTGGTGCACTCTATCCAGGGCTGCCAGGGCCCCACCTGGCACGCCACCTCGGGGCATCGCTCCTCCTCGGTCAGGTCCAGGGGACACGCCTGTCCACCACGCAGTGGCATCTGCAGGATGGCTTTTGTACGAGTGCGCACAAACGTCTCCGGGTCACACGAAGACCACGACGACCAGTCCGTACTCACCACGCAATCCACAGGCGCACATGCGTCTTCCTCTCGAAGCACGGGGCACGTGTCCTCCATGCCGCTCGATGGCGTTTGCACAATGCCTCGCGTGCGGAATCGGTAGGGCGTGATGGCGGCGCCGGCTGGATTCGTCTCAATGCATGCGGACCATTCGCTCCAGTCGCCGGCCAGACACTTGCGCTCCAGCTCACAGGACTGCGTGTCCACGAGTGAGGGGCACGCACGACCACCGTAGGCCGCGGGCACGCGGATGCTTCGGGTTCGAGTGCGCTTGAGTGAGACCGGGTCACACGTGGACCACGCACTCCAGGCTGTGACGGCGCAGGGCACGGCCAGGCAGCTGCTCACGTCCACGAGTGGCGGGCACGCGGCCCCACCGTCGCGTGGCTCGGCAACAATCTTGCGCGTGCGGCGGCGGGTCTGTGTGGCCGGGTCGCACTCGGAATAGGGCGTCCACCCACAGACCTGACAGTCCCGGGGCATGCACGGGATCGGATCCACGTCCACCAGCGGTGGACACGCGGCGCCATGCAGTCCACGAGGCGCCACCAGGATCGTTCGCACCCGCGTCCGTGTGGCTGTGGAGCTGGTGCCGTTACAGCGTGAGAACGGACCCCAGTCACTGACCACGCAGTCCACGTCGGGTACGCAGTGCCTGGTCTGCGTCAGTGCCGGGCATCGCTTGCCACCATCCGAGGCGCGAGTGATGGTGCGGTGCCTGGCCTGGGTCTTCGTACCCGGGTTACACGTCGTGTACTCGGTCCAGTCGCTCACGGTGCAGTCCACGGGGGTACACGCCTCCGTGTCCTTGAGCGGGGGGCATTTCGCGCCATCTTTGCCCCGGCGGCGCGTCACGATCGTGCGCGTGCGCTTGCGTAGGAATGTTCGTGGGTTACACTTGCCAAACGTTCCCCACTCACTGACGACACAGTCCACGTCGGGGGTACACGTGCGTGAGTCACTGAGCGGGGGGCACTCCCGGCCACCATTGAGAGGCAACTTGGTGATCTCGCGCGAACGGGTCTTGTTACGCGTCTCCGGGTTACACTTGGAGAACGGCGTCCAGGGCCCAACCTGGCAGGCCACACGGGGCAGCTTGCATGGCCGGGTCTGGGTCAACAGTGGGCAGGCCCGGCCATCGAACTCTGCCTGCCTCGTCACCTCCCGAGACCGGGTCTTCGTGAGCGAGTCCGGGTCACAGGCCGAGAACGACGTCCAGGGCCCAACCGCGCAGTCCACGGGGGCGTGGCAGTCCTGCTCGTCCACGAGCGGAGGACAGGGCGCGCCACCGTCCGCTGCGGACAGGATCTCTCGGTACCGGCGTTTGACCCCCGGGGACCCGGATGAGGACGAGGGGACCGAGCCATCCACACCGACGGCGACTGTGACCTCACACTGCGAGAACGCACACCAGGGCCCCACCACACAGTCTCTGGGTTCACAGGGCAAAACTTCCTCCACTGGACCACAGCACGCGCCTCCGTATCGCGCCGGTGTGACCACGGCCCGTGTGCGACGCCTCTTCTTCGTGGCCGGGTCACAGCGTGAGTACTCGGACCAGGGCCCGGCCACGCAGTTCAATTTTTCGCACGCCTCACGCTCAGTGAGTGGCGGACAGAGCGCGCCCCCGTACTGCGGTGAGGTCACTACGTGGCGCACACGCTCACGTTGACCCGTGGCTTCGTCACACGAACTGAACGTGGACCAGTCACTGACGACGCAGTCCACGGCCAGACACGGCGTCGTTTCCGTCAGAGAGGGACAAGTGACGCCTCCATCCTGTGGAGAGGTCAACACCACTCGTGTCCGCGTACGCACGCGAGTGCCATAGTCACATGCACCATACGCAGACCAGTCACTGACCACGCAGTCCACGGGATGACACGGCTGCGTCTCTTCCAGGGGCGGACACTCGTCCCCTCCGTCACGTGGTTCCTGAAGCACTCGGCGTCGACGACACTTAGTGCGATCGCCCACGAGCTGGAACTCGCCCCACGGACTGACTTGACAATTGGTCGGGTTGCAGGTTTGCTTCTCCACCAACGAAGGGCACGCCTGACCACCGTACTGAGGTGGCGTCTGTACCGTGCGGACGCGTCGACGCACACGGTCTCGGCGGTCACAAGCGGACCAGGGACCCCAGTCACTTGTTCCACAGTCCACGGGGTCACACGGTGCGGACTGAGTTAGCAGTGGACACACGGCCCCTCCGTTCTGTGGCGCCTGCATCACTGTACGCGTACGGGTCTTGGTACCCGTGCCTGGGTTACACGCCGCGAATGGCGCCCAGCCACTGACGGCACAGTCCAGACATGCCACCGCCTCGGACAACAGCACGGGACACGCGGTGCCTCCATACTGGGCCTCGCGCACGATCGTTCGTGTGCGGGTACGGCGGTGCGTCACTGTATCGCAGGGCCCCGCCCAGCGCCAGTCACTGACTACGCAGTCTACGGGCACGGGGTCGATCTCTTCCGTGCAGGGTGGACATGGTGCGCCCGCGTCACCACGCTCAACGACCTTGCGGGTGCGGCGACGCTTGCGGCATCGGCCCCGGCCATCAAGGAGATCCACCCAGTCCCCCCAGGGCCCGACCACGCACTGGCGAGGCACGCACGCCCTGGTCTCCGTCAGCGGGCTGGGGCAGGGTCTTCCACCGTAGGCTGCACCCGTGAGGATGGGGCGCGTCCGCGTTTGCTGCCTGTCGGACGAGCACGAGGAGAACTCGGTCCAGTCGCCGACTACGCAGTTCACTGGGTCACATGGTGCCGTCTCTTCGAGATCGGGGCACGCCGTACCTCCATTCAATGGAGAAGATGTTACCCTGCGGATACGGCGTTTCGTGCCCGAGTAGGCATCACAGGCACTCCAGGACCCCCAGTTCGAGACGGCACAGGCTCGACACGGCTGCGTGTCACGCAAGGGCGTGGGGCAGGATGCTCCACCGCCCTGGGCATTGGCGAGGACGGTGCGAACGCGGCTTCGCTGGCCAGTACGGCAGTCACAGGCGCCATCCCAGGCCCAGTCACTGACCACGCAGTCCACGGGTACACACTCGGCGCTCTCGGTCAGCTCGGGGCACGGAGCACCACCGTTCTTGGGGTGCACGAGCACGGTGCGGGTGCGAGTGCGCTGTGAGGTATACGCGGCCGTACAGTCCGAGTATACAGACCAGTCACTGACCACACAGTCCCGTGGGCGCGAGCAACCGTACGGGTAGTAGCTACTGCTCCTGTGTTTCTTGCCGTAGTGGTGACGCTTCTTGGATGTACTCGCACCCGTCGAATCAGACGATGACTCGTCCGAGTCCTCCGAGTCCTTGGACGCATCGTCCGAGTCCTCCGAGTCCTTGGACGCATCGTCCGAGTCTTGGCTGTCCGATTTCCCATGCCAGTGCTTGGGTCCTTTCTTGTGTCGGCGCTTGGTGGACTTGCCTGTCTTCTTGCCGTCGTCACTATCACTATCGACCGAGTCGCTGTAGCTAGTACCGGTGCCGGTGCCTTCAGATTTCCCATGCGAATGCTTGGACCCTTTCTTGTGGTGCCGCTTGGTGTACGTGCTAGCTTTCTTGTCATCTTCACTGTTGCTGTCAGCAGAGTCACCAGACTTATCCCGCGAGTGCTTAGACCCCTTGCGGTGGTGTCGCTTCGGATAGGAACCAGATTGCTTGCCTTCTTCACTGTCATTGTCAGCAGAGTCACCAGACTTGTCATCCGAGTCCGTGTACTTGGATCTTCCATACGGAGGCTTGGATCCTTTCTTGCGCCGTCCCTTGCTGTGCCTCCCGGCCTTTGTCTTGCCACTGTCGCTGTCACTATCCCTTCCGTTGTCAACCGAATCGCCAGAGGTGCCCTGGGGATATTTCGCGTTTGCCGATCCCCCGTTCTTTGCAGGCTTTGCATACTTGTCGGATTTACCCTTCTTCGTCTTCTTGTTCCATTTGCCACGCCCGACCGACTTGTCCTCGCTAGAATCGTCCGACGCTTTATCATCTCTAGCCGCCTTGCCGTAGTCAACCTGACCGGTTGATTCTATCGACGAGTCGTACGCCCCACCGTCTGAGCGCTTCTTTCCCTTGTTCTTGCTCTTCTTCGGCGACTGATTGCCATCCTTACCGCTCTGGCCACCGGTACCACTATACACACTAGTAGAGCCGTGGGTCTTCAGGCCGCCGTACCATCCCCACGTATCGGCCAGGGTCGATCTGTTAGATAACTCAGTTTGCTCCGATTTGGCAAGCAACTCGAGACCTTCACCCACTTCCTGAGCGACCAGACTGGTGGAAACCACTGTTGACGGTTTGCCGTTGACGTGCTGCGAGCTGAAAGTCCAAACCACTAGCCCAGCAACGAGCGCAGGCCATAGTTGACGCTGAAGCAGGAGCATAGTGACCCGAACTGCCTCGCTCCAGCGCGCGATATAATATCTGCTTTTCTCCACTTGGTGGTCTTCGCACTTGGTTACCCTCGCTGGATTTTGGGAAGTGATCCTCGTGATCCCCGTGCTCTTGTTCACACACCAAAGAAAGCGTCGTGTAACGCAGTCATCAGCTCAGCACACCTTGGTTCGCTCTCTACCAGTCAGTTGTTCCTGGATGGATACTCCATCGGTGGGGGCGATTCATGGAAGGGCGCGACTCTTTGGGGTACGATTTTGGATATGCATATCCGTTACTGGAGGTACTTGAAGTCGTGTCATTTCGACAAGACAGTGTTTATCTGGTATAATCTTGTGGGCAAGCATCATTCGTGTTTTAAACACACAGACCGTTTCAACTATAGATAAATACTGAGAGGTTTACTGATGGTTTGCGGCCAGCAATCTGACAGACCCTAGGAAGACAGATAGGTTGAGACGTACCAGTGTGAATTCACGCAAATCTACTCTTCTTCATCATTTGGTAGAAAACACCGATAACACACACTCAAGTATGCGAATGCATGAGTGAAATGTTGTTTTGCGCTGTTGCCTTCACGTTGACTCATAGTGGGACACTTGCGGAGACCTGAACAAACGTAAACATACCAAGGATCTTTGAGCATTCAAATTCGAATAAAAATACCTCGAGTGCCCAGTGTTTGTTGTGCTCCCAAATAGATAGATTATCCAGGTTTTCACGTATAACCGTCAGCCATTATCAGAAAATCTGGTTGAAGGCGCAAATGTGTGGCATCAGGAGTCCTCCAACACAATCTCTGGCGCCTATTGGGATGCGTCACACCCGAGTAGACACCCAACGAGATCTTTCTGTGGATTGCTGTGCTATGCAATTGATTGGGCTCCACAGCTTGGTTTACCAGCAATCGTTCGTTTCGTCTTGAGTCCAGTGCGTTGAGGCTGCCGGTTGGTTGTTTTACCTAGTGAGTTTCGGGTTGTGCATCCCCCACAAGCAATGCCCTCGAAAATAGGACCGCTTGGACATTTGAAACGAGGTCAGTCACTTTGCCCTGCCCTAGCGATAGGTGCGTGGGGGCGTGGACTACAACTACAACCCCACTGACCTGCTTTGGCTGATCGGCAACATGGGTGTGTGGGTAATAGGTGAGAGTTGAGCAGCACTGGTTTGCACTCGAGTCCTGTACGTACCGTTGCCGTGATTTCCGAGTGGAGCCACTTCTGGAACGGCCGTATTTCTGAAGGAAGTGCTGCAGGAGATCGTGGGATGTGTGTCGTTCATTCACGTCTATCGTATATGTTTGTACCTTGGGATTTTGTAGCCGGAGACAAATTTTCATGTTGGTGATCGGCTACTGATTTGAAAGATCATAGTGCGTGTGTTGAGAACCGAGAATCAACGCAGCACTGGTAATCAAGAGGTAAGACCTAGCGCAGGCTACCTACTCACAGAGGATTCAGTTATGATCAATACATATATTGAGAGAGTGAGGACGAGTTCGAGACAATGAGCATGACGGGTGTTCTTGAGCGAAGATAAGGCCGAGAAATGTGAGTCACCTGCGCATGGGATTCAAAATCAGAATTCGTTTTTCTTTTTGGTTTGGCAAATAGGATACATTAAGCTTAAGGACCGCTGCCTCCCAAGGAGATCGCATGGTAACAATGTTTGTCTGGAGAAGCAGCGTTCAGCATATCATAAAGCAGCACTTTCAGCATTTGTTAAATGTGCATTGATGTGAGAGGCTACGATGGAGGATGGAAGGCAATCAAAGTTTCTGCCGAATTGGATTTCTTCAGCGCCATCGAATCACATGTCACGGAAGGTAATATCGACGTGAACGTGTCAGGTGAGCGAGGAACCACAATGCTCATGTTTGCGGCGTCGATGAATGTGGCGATAGACTGGTGCGTTGCAGCATACTCTCGGCCAATTCAAGTCATCTCGCTATTGCTTCATCAGTGCCGACGAGCATCTCCGGAACAAAGGTGGGTGGACAGTATTGTATTTCGCTGCCACCACTCCTGACTGTAACCTCCTAGATGTGATCCTAACCTCAGGTGCCGATCCAAACGCTCAAAACAACAAGGGGAGAACTCCTGTCCATCTCGTTGCTCGCCGTGATCCAAACCTCGACCTACGAAGGCACAAGAGACTTATAGCTCCTGCTCGCTTCAGGTGGTGATTCATAAGTTGAAGATGACGTCGGAAACTTTTCAGGATATCCAGAGCACAGAAGAGGGCTGAACATCGGTATTAGCACGTCGAGAGTTCTTGTGGTTGTCGCACGTCGATAGGCGTCGGCTTGAATAGTGGAGAAAACCTCTGTGACTTCTTCATCCGCAGCAACCAGTCGGGAGAGTTCATAGAGTTTCGACTAAATGATGCGAACGATGATTGGAAACTTGTTGAGTTTTTCACATGTATCCACTTCATCTAGTGTTCTTGATTCGGATTGCGAAGTGATGCAACGAGGAGATATACTTCGATTGAGAAGACACGTGGCGGCTTCAACTCCACCTTCAGCGTCGCGCGCCAGCGCGGCGCTACCCGTTGTGCCGCTCATAGTTGTCAATAATTGATGTTGAACGCGAGATTCAAACGAAGATCAAACCTTATTCTCTCACTCTTGTTCGTCAATCCAGTACGCCCCAAGGTGCACCCTCTCAACCTGATTGAGACAGCCCAACACCATATATTCACTGACTTGGCAATAAGTGGAATGCGACCAAATGATCCTGCCAAGAAGAAACAACACCTTGAATGTCACCTGTAAGCAAAAACCTATTCAGCCATCTTCATCACACCCCCACCAGCTGTTGTCGTGGCACTGCACAGGCCTTGAATGCGATCGGCCCATGACTCCACCGCCGTGGTCTGCAACAAGCAGCGCGCAACCCGTTCATGTCTCCGCGCGATTGCCCAGCGCAGACCCATCCGCGTGCCTCCTTCCTTGCGATGCGTCAATAAGAACTCTACGACCTGCAAATGCCCATTCTCGGCGGCTCGATCGATCGCGGCCACGGAACAACCTTCTGTGCGATGACGATGCAGGAACTGCACGACGGATAGATGGCCCTGTGCCGCCGCGCCATCCATCGCGGCGGTGGTGCACCCTTCCGAGCGATGCGTGTGCAGGAACTGCACTACCGCGAGGTGTCCATTACGAGCGGCGGAATCCATGGCCCAGCTCGTGCACCCTTCCCGGCGATGCATATGCAGGAAGCGGACCACATCCACGTGCCCCTGCTGGGCTGCCAGGTTCATCGCCAATGCTGAGGCTCCCTCACAGCGATGCGCGTGCAGGAAACGCACGATATCCAGTCGTCCCGATCGTGCAGCGCCGTTCATGGCTCGGATAAAGCTTGCCGTGGACCAGTTCTTGCTAGTGCCGTGCAATAAACGCAGGATCTTGAGCGCACCGAGCTCCACGGCGGCGTCGATGTCCCAGGCAAAGCAAGCGACATGCGCCTGCAGCTCCCATGGCAGCGTTGGTGCCTCCTGTTGTGCGGTAGTTATCGTCGCGTCTCCCATATTCATGGTCATGATGCTCGTTGCAAGGAAATGGATGAGCCAGTTGTGGAGGCATATGATGAAGATGCCCAGTTTCCATGGAAATGTTTGATTTTTGTTTGGTTGGTTGGTGATTTTATTTTAAGTTTGGCTCATTTTCAGTATAGTGATGGAATGGAACGTACATGCTATTGCCGTTGATTCAACTTGAAGAGCACCGACTGTACCAGGATCCTGGTTCATGGCTACATTTGGCGAATTTGAGAATTTCCAGAATCGATTTTGTGCTGAGGAGGTCTAACGCAAGTAACCTATGCTAGACATCCCAGCGCATTCAAGCGTTGGATGGAGCATACTCAATACTTTCATGCCCACTGCTTGCTTTGGTTTGTTTATATAGTTTGTTCATGTTAGTGGGGAAGGAATATGAAGATGAAGTTTGCTTTCCTAAGTACAACCTCCTTCCGGCGTGACCATTTTCTGCTGCCGCGCGTCACCGAGGATATACCAACTTGCATACGATGCTTCCTACTGTACCAGGTAATGATGGTCGACCGCAACTCGGTGCCTGTCCGCCTTGGCGACCGTAGGAGGGTGCCACATCCGAAAACTATTGCCACGACCACCCCCACCACTAGCCAAAGATGGAATGGTTGGGCGTCTCGATGTAGACCCAGAAGCAGAGCACGACGAGCACGATGGCCAGCGAAAAGTTGCCAACGATGTTGCCGTGGTCCGTGAGCGACTTGTGGCTCCAGCCGAAGTACGTCTGCAGGCTCATGCGCACCATGGGGCCCAACTGGCTGGCCGTGAACGTGCCCAAGAAGATGGACGCGAACAGGAGCGGCGTGCCATGCGTGGTCTCGGCGCTGTTGTACCCCGTGAAGAACCGCACGATGGACCAGATGACGCCAAAGACCATGGTGAAGAACACGAGCATGTTGGGCATCTCCATGATGCTGTTGCCCGCGAGTGCACCCGTGTTGGCCCACGACGCCTCCTTGTCCGTGATCTTCCAGTATATGGCTTCAAACACGGCCAGCGTGTGCACAAACGCGTACGAGAACCACGTCTGCTGACTGCGCAGCACGTCACCGTTGTCGACCGTGCGGTTCGACAGCGCCGACAGCACGCTCTGGGCCACAATCTTGGGCACAAGCGCCATCAGCAGACGCAACCCGGAGGTATAAATCGGCGCATTCCCGCTGTACAAAAAGTACCCCGTGACGTAGAAGAAGAATATGGCCGGGAACGAGCCGATCGGGTACACGGTGAGGTTCATGAAGAATACCCAGCGCATAAATTTGTTGATCTTGCGCGGACGCGGCAGCTCCACCTGTGGCGGACTCCACTCTGGGTCCACCATCGTGTCCTTCTTGCGCAGAAAGATCTGGAAATTGCCCTTGGCCCAGCGCTTGCGTTGCGCCAGCGCGGCTGACACGGACTCGGGCACGGCGCCCTCGGCCAGGCGAATGCGCTCACCTTCTTCGCCCTCGACATCCTTGCGGAAGTAGTAGCCCTTCCAGCCCTTGTCAATCATCATCTTGCCCGTGAAGGCATCCTCTGTGAGCGAGCCGTACTGAATGCCACACACGGAATCCAGCGCCTCGCGTCGAAAGATGGCGTTGGTGCCCGCGAACGAGGCACACTCGTACCCGTCCATCCCGGTCTGCGCGGAATCAAAGAACGTCGAGTTCCGATGGCCACACGGGTCCCCAAGACGAAGCTGCAGGCAGTCTTCAAAGTACTGCGGCGTCTGCACGTACCCGACCTGGTTGAGCGTCACGTGGTCCGAGTAGTCATCACCCCCAACGTCTACGAGCTGCGCGGAGTCGCGGCGACTACTGCTGCGCCACACGGCGCCACGGCTGCTGACGGGTACGTTGCATTTCTTGCACATCCCGTTCTTAGCGTTGATCTTGGAGCCACAGGCGGCGCAGGCCATGCGCTCCACCATGGTGTTTTGCGCCTGGCGACGGTGCAGACTCGACTTGACATGCGCCGAGGCCTTGAAGCAGTCCTTGGAGCAGAACGAGATGTCGTGCTCGGGCACACCGGCATTCTGGCACATGGAGCAGCAGATCTTGCCAATATCGCCACAGCCGGGCGCGGCACAGCGCACGACCTTGGAGTTTTTCGGTTCATCAAAGAAGAACGGGAGCGTGGCCTGCAAGAACATGGCGTGTGGCTTCATGTCATTGTCGAGGATCACGCAATAGCGTGCGCAGGCGCCTTCATTGTAGAGCACGTTGTTGATATTCCCGGCCTTGCTGTGGTGCACGGGGGGCTTGATGCGCCCAACGAACGAGACCTTGGGGAAGCCCAGCTCCACGTAGTCGTAGTCGTCTCGCACCGAGCCCACGGCGCAGTCCATGCGCGCCATCACGCGCGTCTGCGCGTGCGTGGGCATCTTGACCTGCGTGTGCTGCTTGCGCCACTCCTCCACCTCCATCTCCTCGGACTCGCACACTCGTTCAAACATAAAGTGCGCCACCTCGCGGCGCACGTCGCCCGAGGTCTCAATCAGCCCGCGATTGATCGAGACCGTGGGCACGCTGTCTCCATCCTTCCACTTGGTCTTGCAGTACCCGTCGTCGCAGATCCAGACGTGGAAGAGATGTGGTGGGTAGTCAAGCGCCATGATCTTCTCCAGCGTCGCGATCGTGTCCTCGGCGGGTTCCGAGTAATGACAGAGCAGAATATCCACCGTGGGCCACTTGCTCGGGGCAAAGTAGGGCTTAAAGTCACGCAGGTACTGCGCGCCGCGGCGCACGGGCTTCCACATGCCCAGGTAGTAGAGGAAGCCAAGGGAGATGGAGATGAACTCGGCGAAGTAAAACATGAAGTACGACACCCAGTGCGCGATCACGGGCTCGCGAAAGCATTGCACCTCTTCAATGCCCGCGGACGTGATGTACCAGTCGGGTGGCGACCAGACGCCGTTGAAGGGCTTGCTTCCGCACGGAATCGTGGTCGCCCGCGTGAGCTGGATGACGTCACAGGGCTCCGTCTTGAGCTGCATATCACAGGGCTCGATCCCCAAAGGGAACCAAAGCACGATCCCCGCCAGCTCGATAAGACTCGTGAGCACAAAGACCACGTACCAGAAGCGGTAGCTGGAGCGGCCCTTCATCTCGTACGCGCGCACGTTGGGCAGCTCGCGCTTGACCACGTTGCCGCTGCCCGAGTTCATGATCGTGAACTCGAGCGCGTCAAACCACATGACAAAGTCTGGCTCCGTCTCGGGGCAAAGCAGCCAGACGCGGTGGCGCGTATGGATGGCAATGCCCCTGGCCGGCAGGTCCAGCCGCTCGCTTTGCTCCAGCTTGAACGCGTCACGCACGTCGATGGCGCCCACCACGAGCTCGCCGTTGCGCGAACTGAAGAAGCGGCGGCAGTCCACAAAGTCGTGGAAGTAGTAGATCGTCGTATTCTCCAGCGCGAAATACCGCTTGCGCCAGGATTTGGCCACGGGGCCCTTGAACTTGCGCGTGCCCTGCTTGTGCATCCAGCCATGGACGGTGATGCGGCCCAGCGCCTCGGCCTCCTCGGCCTTGGTGAGCTCCGTGATGGCCTTTTGCGTGTCGTCCAGTGTCATTTGCTTCTGATAGGCGCGGTCCGTGCTGTCGCCCTCGTCCATGCTCGAGCTCTGCAGCAGTGGCGGTGGGGCCGTGTACGCGTCCCCCATGATGGCATCCGTGTACAGCGCACCGCTTGCCGCACCCGCTCCCCCCGTGGGGGCCGCGTAGTTGGGCGTGTTGGCCGTGGAATAGTAGGCGTCGTCGTAGGGCGTCGCCATGTTCTTGGGCGCGCGTGGGTCCGCCATTCACACTCTCTCTTTGAACCACACACAGAGACACACACACAGAGACACACACAGAGACACACTGGTCACTGATCTGTAGTCGAGCGGATCTGCTGGTGGTCGTAGCTCCCTTGCCCCGTCGTCTAGCGAGCCGAATGCAGGCGCTTGGCTGGGAAACCAATGGAATCGGGAATGCCAAGCTATACGATGCGCTACACGATCTGCTTCCTCCCCCGCCTCCTCCTCCTCCTCCGCCTCCTCCACCTCCGCCTCCGC
>JAADWT010000325.1:0-23507 GCA_023336285.1 Pythium grandisporangium
CCCCCCCCCCCCCTCCCCCCTTATTGCACGTCGTGTTACTATCACGCCGTAGACGGTAGATGGCAAAGTAGACCCGCCACTCTGTCGATGGGCCACTACGACGGTCGCGGAGTTTATCCAGATTCTCATGAGGTGCGTCCGCTTGTTGCTACATATTGTGCGCCGTTATAACTCGTTTGTTTTGTGCGCCAGCCGTCCCTAGTCTCTAATCTTGTATCTCATTCCTATCTCCCCGCTCCCCAGGCAATTGCCCAAGATTGAGGACTTCAGTTCATTGGCCACCGTGCTAGAGCAAAGTCTCTTCTTTGGCAGTTCGCTTGGTCGTGTGGGCGTTGACTTTCGTGCCATCCTGGTAGTGTACTTTGAGGATCACATCGTGGAGCTGATGACCCGTGCCTGGCAGACGGCCTGCGTAGATTTCCGAGAAAGTCTACGCACGCATTCCCGTGGATCAGTCGCCACCAGTAACGGCAACGGCTTAAGTGCCCGCAGTGGTCACCCCGTGAAGACCCCGATCGTGCTGGGCTCGTATCGTAGCAGCCGTTCAATGGCCAGTGCTGGTGCGCATCATTTTCATTCCGCGCACCGCCACGTGGACTCCACGCGTAGCACTGGCGGTCGCGAGCTGCAGGACTACTCGCCACCTCGCGTGCTCATGTCGTTCCCCATCCTGGCGGAATTCACCAACGCGATCCTGTCGTCGCTCAACGATCTTCGCCTGTGCACGCTCATGTCGCTGCAGCACCGACTTGCGCAGCGCCTACAGCACACGGTGGCCTCCATGCTGATGGAGATTGGCGCATTCTGCAAGGAGAATGCGTTGTCCCTTGCTGATCACCCCACCTCCCGGGATGCAGAGGCGAAGGAAGACGGTACTCGACCGAGTAAATCCATGACGACAGCAGAGGCGATTCGAGAAATGAACGAGGTGGGCCCCTCCATTGCACGCGGCAGGTCATGGCTGTGTAATTGTCTTGGTCCGCAAATGCACTGACGTTTTTTGTTTTCTTTTCTGTTTGGTCGTGGTGCCGGGATGGTTGGATTCTGGATGAAAAAGGTGATTGCCAGCGATCTGCTGGACTACCTGGCGCGGTGCTTTCAGCGCTTGTTCCCTTCTGTACCAACTTCATCGTCATCCGCATCGTTGTCAGCGTCTCGTGCGCGGTCAAACGCTCCTTCTGCTACTACAGAGACGTCGTTGGCATTGGATGTGGAGGACTTAACGCGGCTCATGCATTCGCATGGACTACTGTTGACCACCACACCAACTGCATCGAATGGCGACGATAGCGCACTGGTTTTTTAAGCAGACCGCTGGTTTCAAAAAGGTGTTCATCATGCGGTATCGCACCCACAAGTAAAGCGACGCAAGGACGAGGAGGTAGCAGTACCAGTGCGAACAGTGCGAGTGCCGGATGGGGATACCGATTTGCTCTCAACGTTTGAAAGGAACCTTCAGAGTTTTTTTTTCGTAAAAATCGAAGCAGAACACGTATCTATCAACGGTTATAGCCATATGTCTATGCGTTCTCTTGCGCCTGCTGGGTTGTGCGCAACGGGAACGACGTGCGCCAGCCATCGTAGGCCATTTCAATGCGTATCCCTTCACGCTGACTGACTTGCTCCAGCATCAGCGAGTGCGTGGCGTAGTCAAAATCGTGGCTCATCCCCGTCAGCAAGGTCAACACTGGCCGAATCGTTTGAACCTCACGCACGACATCTTGTAGGTTCATATGCGTGGCGTGCTTCCTGTCTATATAGAGCGCGTCAATCACGAGCAGATCGATCCGTGGCCGCGCTGGATCATTCAAGTACACCCGTGCGTCGTCCGTCAATTCGCTAACGTCCGAGATGTAGACCACCCGTACGCCACATTCCTTGCCAAACTCGAATGCACTGGAGAGATACCCCTTGCCATGCACGACGGGGAACGGCAGCATGGCCATGCCGGCCACCTGGAACGGCGTAAACCAGTCAAAGAGCTGCCACTGCAGCTTGGCGACCCACCGCAGGGGCACCCCCGCCGCCTTTGCCTGTGGTTGTGCTTGTTGCTGCCCGTCCGCATTCACATTCCTGCTCGTATGCTTTCCATGATCTCGCTCACGTTGCGCACGCTCCTCGGGCTTCTCCATGAGGTAGGTAAACTTGTTGCCCAGCTCACGCTGGGTCGCATGACTGCAGTGCAGTGCCATGGGCTCGCGCACCGTCTTGACGGGGGCACCCGTGCCCTGGTCGATGGCTTCCTCCGAGCGCTGCACCTCGCGCAGATCATCCAGTCCGAGGCAGGCGTCAGCATGGCCGTGCGTGAGCACGACAGCATCCACGTGGCTTGTGTGCAGCGATGGGAACACGCGCAGCACGGCCTCGCGGAACGTCTTGCCGCAGTCGATGAGGATGTTGACGTCGCGTGCCGGGACCCGCACGAGCAGGCTTGGGTTCAGGCGACGGTTCCGGGACGCTGGGTTGGCGTGCGCCTCCATGCAGACCGCGCACGTGCCGTGCAGCACGCAGCGCAGCGCCGGGATCGCTGACGACGGCCCGCTGCCCAGCACCACGACCTCCATGGTGGGCACAGATTGTGAAAATGGGCGAGAATGGATGCTGGAGCGGTTACACAATGGGTTGGCTTGGATTGGCAAGTTACTTGTCTATCGGTTACTGGACCGTATACTAGATTTATCCGGTTACGGCAGATGGGTTGAGTTGTTGAACCCCACGTATACGTGACAGAACCTCGGCAGATTGGATTAGTGTATAACCTCAACCAGGAGGTTTAAAGGGTTTTTTTCTAACTCGAGGCGAGTTTCTATTCAGTTCGGCGCATCGCATTCTTGCGGTTCCCATCCATTCGCTCTCTTCCACCACCCCTTCCTCCATGTACTTCCCTTTCCTCCCCTTCGTTCGTTTGTCTCCTTCTTCCTTGGCACTCTCCACCCTTTCTTCAGGTTATTCAGGCACTCCTTCGTTTTAGGTTGGCGCTGGACTCGCCAGTCAGTCGCCTCACAACGCGTTTAGCAGTAAGCACCAAACCAGCTTTCACCACGAGCACTGGTGCTGTGTAGCGATACATTCTAATACTGTAGAGTAGCCACAACAGGAGTATTTGTTACTCGATTAAAGGCGACCATGGCATCAACAGCGCAAGTAGATACGCTCAATGTGGATAGTATCATCACGCAACTGCTTAGCGTGCGAACAGAGCGCCCAGGTAAACAGGTAGTGCTGAGCGAGAAGGACATTCGTGGCCTCTGCCACGAAGCTCGAGAGGTCTTTCTTGGGCAGCCAATGTTGTTGGAGCTGGAGGCACCCGTCAAGATATGCGGTGCGTTGGAGTGTTGTTCGGAAAGCGTAGTCGTAGTAGTCGTAATGGACGATTACAAACTCGTCACCTCAGGCAGAAGCGAGTGACTTTAGTAGCCGTTTGGCTCGGATATTGGCTCACGCACCCCTGCGGTTTGTCGTCATGGTTTGTACACAAAGGGGATATCCACGGGCAGTACTACGATTTACTGCGTCTGTTTGAGTACGGAGGGTTCCCTCCAGAGGCCAACTACCTCTTCCTTGGGTGCGTTTTGAGGGGTTCGATGGCATGCAAGACGTCGCAGCTAGTCTAATAGCTCTGACCTTCTTTCTGGATGCATTTCCGCAATGTGCAGAGACTACGTGGACCGTGGCAAGCAGAGTATCGAGACGATCTGCCTGTTGCTGGCGTACAAGATCAAGTACCCAATGAACTTCTTCCTCCTGCGCGGCAACCACGAGACGGCCTCCATCAATCGCATCTACGGCTTCTATGACGAATGTGAGTGTGCCTCCCTCTTTCCTTCGTTGTTCCTACGAGATCAATTGTATTGGATGTTTTCGATATGTACCATTTGTTGCATCTGAAGCTCAACACTGGGTTAACTAATCTTGTGGGATTTGGTCTCCCTGTCATAACAGGTAAACGTCGTTACAACATCAAGTTGTGGAAGACCTTCACGGACTGCTTCAACTGCATGCCCGTGGCGGCAATCATTGACGAGCGTATTCTCTGCATGCATGGCGGATTATCCCCAGAGCTCAGCCAAATGGAGCAAATCAATCGCTTTGTGCGTCCAACGGATGTGCCCGACACGGGGCTCCTGAATGATCTCCTGTGGGCCGACCCGGACAAGGATATCATGGGCTGGGGCGAGAATGACCGTGGTGTTTCATTTACGTTTGGGCCCGATATTGTGGCGCAGTTCTTGAAGCGCCATGACCTTGAGCTAGTGTGCCGAGCCCACCAGGTTGTCGAAGACGGATACGAGTTCTTCGCCAAGCGCCAGCTTGTGACGATCTTCTCGGCGCCCAATTACTGCGGCGAGTTCGACAACGCCGGAGCCATGATGACGGTGGACGAAAATTTGTTGTGCTCGTTCCAGATCCTCAAACCGGCGGAAAAGAAGCAGCGTTATCAGCACGCGGGATTCAAGCGCGATGCCAATACGATGAACTGATGCTCACCGTCGCAACAACAGACCAAGCATATCTCAGCTCCAACAGAGTGCTCACCAGATCCACGTGAGATAAGTAGCCAAGCTAGCGAAGCCGTCATCGCATAGGCTGACTTTCATTCATGTCAAGTTTTTTCCCCCTCCCATTTCCACATTTCCACAATACATTTCCCTCTTTCCACGATTGTGACTTTTCAGGATGCAGGTGTACAGTATACCAATATGTTCCGAATACAAGACTCGTATACCGTCCGCGCTTCCCGAAGTGCGGCGCCAATACAAGATAAAGCGGAAGAACACGAACACATCGCACCTCGAGCGGATGGGTGTGTGCGTGTGTGCGGCACACAGCCACACGCGTAAAGTCACACTGTGGTCTGGCGGGTGGGAGAAGAAAGGGGGGAAGAGAAGAAGAGAACGCACCCCAGCTTGAAGAACCCACAGTGTGTGTGTATGTGTGCGTTTCCCCTGAAGAAGCAAGACCCCACCACCACCTCCCAGTGTTTGGCTCAGTGTGCATCCAGCGAATCAGGAGGAAGGAAGTGCCATTTCTTATAGACGACGGCCATGACCACCACCACAACCGGGATGGACCCGATTGATGTGGATGACATCCTCGACAAGTTGCTGAGCGTGCGCAACGCGCGACCGGGGAGGGAGGTGTCGCTAAGCGAAACGGAAGTGCGAGGGCTCTGCGTGCATGCGCGCGAGGTGTTCCTGAGTCAGCCCATGCTGTTAGAATTGGAGGCGCCCATCAAGGTTTGCGGTGAGTACGGGGTAATCTGCGGCGGGAGGGGCAGCTAAGTACCTGGACGCTCATGTGGCAATGGCGGTGATGTTGTATGCATGGGTGTGACCTGCTCAGGCGATATCCACGGACAGTACTACGACCTGCTGCGCCTGTTTGAATACGGCGGATTCCCTCCTGATGCGAACTATCTCTTTCTCGGGTGCGTGGCGGGGGAAGCCCTCTTTCTTTGGTTGTTTTGCCTTCTGGTGGGGGGTCTTTGTGGCGACCACGCTGATCACGCGCCATTCCTGTGGTCGCTCTTCTGTGGGGGTATGGTGTGGGTGCATGCACAGCGACTACGTGGACCGTGGCAAGCAGAGCCTCGAAACCATTTGCTTGATGCTTGCGTACAAGCTCAAGTACCCGGAAAACTTTTTCATCCTGCGCGGCAACCACGAATGCGCGTCCATCAACCGTATCTACGGGTTCTATGACGAATGTGAGTGATCTTTATCTCGCTTACGCATATTGCTCACGATTCGTATTGACCGGCCGTGGTGCATTCTCATTCTCGCATGGTGGGTACAGGTAAACGCCGCTACAACATCAAGCTGTGGAAAACGTTTACCGACTGCTTCAACTGCCTCCCCGTGGCTGCCGTGATCGATGAGAAGATCTTCTGTATGCACGGCGGATTATCCCCCGAGCTCAGCCAGATGGAGCAAATCAACCGCTTTGTACGCCCGACGGATGTGCCCGACACGGGCCTACTCAGTGATCTTCTTTGGGCTGACCCAGACAAGGATATCATGGGCTGGGGCGAGAACGACCGGGGCATCTCATTCACGTTCGGAACCGACATCGTCAAGCAGTTTCTCAAGCGCCATGGACTGGAACTGGTCTGTCGCGCGCATCAAGTCGTGGAAGACGGCTACGAGTTTTTCGCCAAGCGTCAGCTGGTGACGCTCTTCTCGGCCCCCAATTACTGTGGCGAGTTTGACAACGCCGGTGCCATGATGTCTGTGGACGAGAACCTCATGTGCTCGTTCCAGATCCTCAAGCCAGCCGAGAAGAAGCCGCGCTCCCAGTAGAGAGCGGCGTGCAGAGCGGTGCGGCCTCGCCCGAATGATCCAGGGGGCGGGGAACGTCACGATCCTGACCCTCCACATACGCATAGAAAACGACGATGCTAACTCTAATACAGTGGCCTATTTATCGCGCTGCATGCCTGGCCTGGACTTGGGACTCACAACCTGTTAGCGCTCCACATAACCTGATCGTGTGAGCACCACCCTTCGTATGCCACAGCACTAGTTGGGCCTCCTACGTCGCGTACATTCTGGTGTTCGTAGCAAATTCCCATGGAGAGCGAAGTAGAAGATACTACAGTCTGTAATATTCAATACTGTACAGTATTAGTGCAAGCTCGCATTCTCGTAGCTTGTTTTATCGCCGCCACAAGAACACCCACTTCACAAAGTGTAGGTTGGTTAGCTTCAACCTGCCGTGGGATCGGTGTCTGATTGGCCACTATTTCATCCAATCAATCGCGCATACGTCAGTCGCTGCTCAAGGTGCCTGGATTTTCTGGAGGATTGTTTGTTGCCACGTGGATTTGCTCCGATTAAGTGCGACGGATGCGGACAGTTGCTACCTGCAATATTTAATACGCGCCCCCTGAACAAGCGTCGTGGACCCCCCTCATGTTGCCACGCAACCCTGCTTGCCCAACGAGGAGTCCTGGAATGACAACGCGTGGCAGCTTGAGTCCCCATACATCTAGAATTTGTATAATATACTGAAATCAAGATCGAAATCGATTTCTAGAATCGAGTGTTTGGGGGGCTGGGTGGGGGCAACAACTTGGATCGCGGGCGGCGCCACCAACCCCAGCGGCACGGAGACTCACTCCACTTGGTGGTTCATTATCCTTTTTTCCACACAACAGCAGAGCAGAGGCTTCGGAACGAACAAGGAGGATCCAACAACATGAACGTGTTGAAGATCGTGGCGTTGGCCTCGATGGCCATTGCCGGCGCGTACGCCGATGAGGCCAACTCGAACAGTCCGCGTGGCCCCGTGATTGGTATCGATTTGGGCACCACGTACTCGTGCGTGGGTGTGTTCAAGGATCAGAAGGTGGAGATTATTGCCAACGACCAGGGTAACCGTATCACGCCGTCGTACGTGGCCTGGGACTCGAGCGATGAGCGTTTGATTGGTGATGGTGCCAAGAACCAGGCAACCATTAACCCGGAGAAGACGATCTTTGATGTCAAGCGTCTGATTGGCCGCAAGTACTCGGACAAGTCGGTGCAGGCCGACAAGAAGCTGCTCCCGTACGAGATTATCAACCGTGAGGGCAAGCCGTTCATTCAGGTGTCGGTGAAGGGCGACAAGAAGGCATTCTCGCCAGAGGAAATCTCGGCCATGATCTTGACCAAGATGAAGCAGATTGCCGAGGCCTACATTGGCCGTGAAGTGTACGACGCGGTCGTGACGGTGCCCGCGTACTTTAACGATGCGCAGCGTCAGGCCACAAAGGATGCCGGTACCATTGCCGGTATGACCGTGCAGCGTGTCATTAACGAGCCGACCGCGGCCGCCATTGCCTACGGTATCGACAAGAAGACGCAGGGTGAGAAGAATGTGCTGGTCTTTGACCTGGGTGGTGGCACATTCGATGTGACCCTATTGGCCATTGATGGTGGTGTGTTTGAGGTGCTGGCTACCAACGGTGACACACACTTGGGTGGTGAAGATTTTGATCAGCGCATCATGCAGTACTTCATTAAGAAGTGGAAGAAGGACAAGAGCATTGACATTGGCACGGATAAGCGTGCCCTCCAGAAGCTGCGTCGCGAGGCGGAGCGTGTCAAGCGTGCTCTGTCGACGCAGGCTCAGGCTCGTCTCGAGATTGAGTCGCTTTTGGACGGTGAGGACTTCACGGAGGCACTGTCCCGTGCTCGTTTCGAGAAGCTGAACGAGGACCTGTTCAAGAAAACGCTTGGTCCGGTCGAGAAGGTGCTGAAGGATGGCGGCCTGAAGAAGGCTGAGGTTGATGAGATTGTGCTTGTTGGTGGATCCACGCGTATCCCCAAGGTGCAGCAGTTGATCAAGGACTATTTCAACAACAAGGAGCCGTCGCGTGGTGTGAACCCGGATGAGGCTGTCGCGTACGGTGCCGCCGTGCAGGGCGGTATTCTGAGCGGTGAAGAGAGTGACATTACCAAGGACATTTTGCTGATTGATGTCGTCCCTCTGTCGCTCGGGATTGAGACTGTTGGTGGTGTCATGACCAAGCTGATCAACCGTAACACGGTGATCCCGACCAAGAAGTCGCAGACGTTCTCGACGTACCAGGACAACCAGCCGGCCGTGCTGATCCAGGTCATGGAGGGTGAGCGTGCCATGAGCAAGGACAACCGTCTGCTCGGCAAGTTCGAGCTGACTGGTCTGCCCCCAGCCCCGCGTGGTGTTCCCCAGATTGAGGTGAGCTTTGAGGTCGATGCCAACGGTATTCTGCAGGTTGGTGCCGAGGACAAGGGCACTGGTAAGGCGGAGAAGATTACCATTACGGCCGAGAAGGGCCGTCTGTCCCAGGAGGAGATTGAGCGCATGGTGAAGGAGGCTGAGGAGTTCGCCGATGAGGACAAGAAGATTAAGGAGCGCATTGACGGCCGCAACGGCCTCGAGGGCTACCTCTACAACCTGAAGAGCAACGTGGAGGACAAGCTTGCCGACAAGATCGAGGAGGATGACAAGGATGAGGTCATGAAGGCGGTCCAGGATGCCATGGACTGGTTGGAGGACAACCAGGAGTCCGACAAGGAGGACTACGAAGAGAAGCAGAAGGAGGTGGAGAAGATTGTCAACCCCATCATGTCCAAGCTGTACCAGGGCGGCGCGGGTGCCGAGGGTGCGGACGATGACGATGAGGATGATGATGATCACGACGAGCTATAAGCGATGTAACACTTGTGTTGAAAACAATGACATGCGAGGATGTTAGATCCAGTTACTTTTGTGTGTGTGAATTACATTTTCATGAAGAAGATAAAAAACAAAGGATTTGAATCCAGGATGTAAAGTGGGGCGTTGCAGTGATGCATTGCGGTGTTTCTTCTGTGCAGTTTCGGATTGAGCACTGGGTGTTCATTTTTTTATTGCTACAGCTTGGCCACACTTGGTGGTTTTGTGTGATGTCCGCCGGGGAAATAATCAGTGTACAGAGGCGATTTAGTTTTTCGTGCACATACAGAGCATGTCATGAGTGAACGGTCGCTTGCTGGATGCAGTTTCTGCGGTGCGTGAACGGAAGCAATCGGTCCACCTTTCGCTCCCCTTCTCTCTCTCTACTCCCTGTCAATTGTCTCTGGCTTGAGAGAAGCCAGATGAACAAGGCGCTGCACGAAGAAATCCTTGTGTACGACCTGCTAAATGCAATCGATCGATCTATTCCGAAGTACAGTATATTTTTGCGTTGTCGACCTGCGAGCGGTGGTGAGATTCGCCCAAACTTTGGGCGAATCCCGGGCACCAAAGTGAACCCATATCCAAAAAAAGATCGCGAACGCCAGTTCCGAACTGGCTGTTTTCCCTTTGTTTGTCGCCTTCCATTGGCGGAAACGAAAACTTCGAAAAAATTGCTGACACGGCACGAAGATTCCATTAGATACACCGCAATGGTTGTTGTGGGCAACAGATACACAAACACAAGTAGTCTTGACCGCACAGTTTTCATGTGTCACCCCCATTTGGCCGACACCACGTCAATAAAAGCCATTTTGCTCATCACTGTGGTCATGGTTGCCAACAAAAATTTTGCGCCGTGCACTCGCGGTATGTGTTTTTGCCTGCAGGCTTTGTTTGTAGGATGCCTTAGCTCAAGGCGCGATGACTGCAGTCCGTGTCAGATATTGCGAATGGTCCTCCCTGGGTTGCCTCGCTATCTAACTTCCGCGGAGCGTTCACGAAACATCATGACGCACTACGACGGCGTTCTGAAGTTCGCGAAAAAATAATTAATATTAACAGCGCCACTAACTGCTTCCGAAAACGTTTGGTGGGGGGGATTACAGACGCATATCCACACCCATACGGCGGGAGTGTCCACGCATGCATGCATGGGGAGGATACCTAGCACGGCACACTGGCGCAACGTTGACACCGAGCATCGCTGGGCAGCCTGCGACAGTACCCGGCACACATGCAACCGTGTACGCACGTGTAGACGGTTATCTACAAATGCACACACGCACCCACACAGTCTACCGCTCTCTCTATACACACTCACATACACAGAATACGGATCCCCCCCCTCTCCCCTTTTCGTATCCGCCGCTTCAGCACTACCCCATGCGTCACTACAGAGAGAGAGGCAATCCGACCGTCGATCCCTGCTTGTGTGTGTCTGCCTGTCTGACTGTATCTGTCTGTGTATCGCAATGTGTATGAGTATGCGTATGTGTGCATGTGTATTTCTTCCACCGCAGCGCATATCCACTCGTACAACCTGCTCATTTCCGAATCCGCGCGTTTCCCATCAACCATTTCTCCGCTTCAATCTCCTCTCCATCTCTCACTCCTTCATCTCCTTTATCTCCTTCACGACAATCTCCACGACAAGCATGCAGCGCCGACAGCAGCCCCACCAGCCGAATGGCGGAGCCACCACCACCACCGCCACCACTGCATGCCCATCAGCAGCAACACCATCTCCGCGTGGTCTGTACGCGTACGTCGGAAGCCGTGTGGTCGAGCTGCTCACAGAGCAACAGCTCTTCGTCCATGTCACGGGTGTGCTCCCGCAATTGAAATCCGTGACCACACGACCACATTTCCATGGCCCGCACTGGACCGCGCACCGCCACCGGCGCCACGGCGTCGAGCTCTTTGAGTTTGACCCCCGTGGTGGCCACCGCACGGGCGCGTCCCCCATCTCCACGGCCTCTCCGTTCTCCACCATGTCGTCTATCTCGTCCTACTCACCATACTCGGCGGCCTCGTCCATGGCGCTTTCACCGTCGCCATCACCGTCCCCGTCACCAGCCAGTGTGGCGCCATCAGCCTCCTCCCGTCGCTCCAGTGTGCTGCGCATGCATGGCTTCCAGTCACGGTACCGATTGCCCAACCCGGGCATGGACATGGCGTATGCCGCGGTCGCGCAATGTGAACTGGACTGCCCCCTGGAAGAGGTTCTGGAGGTGCTCTTCAGCGACGAGCCGTCGGAGTTTGAAGCGGCCATGAACACGCTCTGGGGGAACACGCTCAAACGCGGCGATTTACTGCTGACCCGTGATGTTCGCCGTCGACACGCTCCGGCGCCGCCAACAGAGGTCAATGGCCTCGTGGGGACCACCTCCAGTGCCGGCGGCCAGCCATTGCCGTCGTCCACGGGTCGATTGACCATCAAGAGCGCCGCGCTGGCGACCACGTCGACGACGGCGAGACCGTTGACGTGGACCAAGAAGTTGCGCCGCAGCGAGAAGCTCTGCTTCACGACGTACACGGAGCGCGTGCCGGGTGGCGAGGAGGCGTTCCATGTGCTGAAGACGCTGCCCCTGGACGTGCACAACCAGATCGCGTGCGGGAAATCGCATGCCGCATTGAAAGATGGCAACGTGGACCACATCGCCGTCGGGTACCATCTAACCAATGTGCGTACGGCGCTCGGCGCGGTCCACACGCGGATGGTGCTGTGCGCCTACGTGTCCACGGTCAAGGACACGCCTTCGCGGCCACAAGAGCCGTCCTCGTCGTCGTCGTCCACACCGCGCCACACAGCGACATTACGTGCCAGTATGTCGAGCTGGTACCGAGCACGCAGTCCGTTGGATAGCGTATCCGAGACGGACAGCGGTCGATGCAGCGGCAGTGGTTGTGACAGTGGTGTGACGGACAAAGCACATCTCGTGAATGCCCAGGCCCGCGCGATCGTGCTGCTGCTGGCCAAGGCGTCCCGTGACTTTCAGCGCGTGCTGCGGCGCCGACGCTTTGGGAACCAGTCGTTTGTGTATTTCCCCGTGGACCGCGACAGCACGCGGTCATTGGAGGTGAGCTGTGTGGTCTGCCACAAGCGGTTTGGCTTCTTACGCAAGGACCACTACTGCCAGCTCTGTGGCCACCTCGTGTGCCGCAAGTGTAGTCGCAAGTATGAAGTGGAACCGGTCGCCGGTCGTGTGCGAGAGAACCGCATTTGCTGCCCGTGTGTGGCTCGCGTTGATACCAGCGCGTTTGATAGCAATGATTCGCTATGGACACCATCGCGAAAGCTGACCAATCGACCGTTAATCGTACATACCGATACCATCTCACCGGCCGCGTTCGCGGTGATCCAAGAAGACGACGAAGACAGAGAAGGCTGGCTTTCGCAGTCGACACGTGGTGGGAATCGGCACGAGGGTGGATTCCGCTCGAGCACCCACATGGGGTATCGTGGATGGAACACGGTGCGCAACAGCGACATGGGGCATCGTCAATATGGATGGGACGAAGGCACTCGAAGGCGATCTGTGTCGTTCGTTCCGACCCACCACGACCCGCCAGCGATTCGTCGCCCCGACATCGAAGTGGCGGAAGATCTCTTCTCACCCAATCCAGCTCGTCGCGCGAGTGCGCTCGAGGCTCTTTCCATGGCGGTATTATCAACACCTACGACGTCGTCGGCTCGGATGGGGAGCTACAGCAGCGGCAGCAGCAGCGATAGCAGTAACCAGGTATTGAAGTGTCGACCACCGCTCGCTCCTGGACTTTTGTTCCCGTTGATCCCACCACGAGCAGGGCCCAGTCAGGTGAACCCAACCGTAGTGACCAGGGATTCGGAGGAGAAGACACGTGAATTGGAAAGCCTGCGTTCACACTCACTTGAAAAGTATCCCTACTCGTCTTCGGCCTCATCGTCCGAGTCCAACAAAAGCAGCACCGAGTACGCGAGCAGTACGTTTGCCTCGGATGACTTCCCAGTAGCGAATTCAGATGGTATGGATTCGTTCCCACTTTGCTATCCTGACGCCAATCCGACGGCAATTTTGGATCCGGCACTGAAGGACGACGAAGTGCAGAGCTTCAATATTCGACACACGGGTGATTGCAGTGCTCTTGATGCACTCTGCAAAGTGGCAGCGACTCGCTTGAAGTGTTGTATGGCATATGTCTCGGTGATTGAACAGGCAGAGCAGCAGTGCCTTATTGCAAGCTACGAGGACTCGAATTCCTCTAGTCCTCATTTACCGCGACATTGTCGAGTTGCTTCACCAGCCCTCATCGCATGGCAGAGTTCCCCGCTCGTCGTTCAAGACCCGACGAAAGATGTTCGGTGTCGTCATATGTCAATGGTTCTCGACAGTGAGATACGCTTCTTGGCTCAGATCCCCATCAAGGCAACAAATGGTCTTGTGCTGGCTGTGCTTTGTGTGGCAAGCACACAGCTCCGCGACAAGCTCACGGTGGATGAGGCGTCAGCCATTCGAAAGTTGAGCAAACTTGCCTCAGAGCTTGTCCAAACCGAGTCCGAGCATGTGTCCTTGTAGAGTCAGAATCGTATTATTGTGCATGCCTTCATCATTTGCGTTCTTTGACGGATTGCATTCGTATTTTGTCTCTTCATCCCACCAGCGATGAGGGACTAACATAGGAAAAAATAACGACTGGATTGGAGAGTTCTTCACCATTTTTGGTTTTTGATCGGCATCTGATCTACCACTCATATGGGTTATTTGCCGCTCAGATATTTTTGTCCTCGTCCAAGGGAGAATGCTATCATAGGCGGAAGAGCAACGGGATTGATTGACATCATTCACGATCGATCGAGTGACTACGCTACCAGAAAAGCGTCGCAAGCGACCGATAATGGACGAAGAACAAAAGCAACAGGTACATTCCCGGTTGTGGAGATGACAACCGAGTGATTGCCCCGAATGTGAGCGGTATCCGGTCCCACTAACGTGTTCATTTCGTATTTGTGCGCCTCCATATTTTCGGATTCCAGTTGCGCGATGATTTGCAATTTGCGATGATCAAGATGGAAAAGCTAACGGTGCTCGATCCACGCGCTGCATCCTCCTCCAAAACACAGCCCAAGGAAATCAAATCGCTTCTGGACGTCTTCGCTGTATTTGGGTACACCCCCGAAGATATCATTGATCATCATGATCAGTGTACCATTTTCACGACTATCCGACGTGAGCTTGAGGATTTACTGCGCACACTTTCAACTAGTACCAAGCGATATGACAAGGCGATTTTACTTCGCGATCGGTTGCGGATTATTAAGCGCGAATTCGTGGAAATGCAAGGCACTTATGAGCACAGACGACAAGGCGATGAACTGACTCAATTTCAACGTGGCGTGGCGCTCGCACGAACGCAATGCGCGCAGCTTAGTGACGCTCGCACATCTTCCTCCGAGCACGAGATCGAATTGAAAAAACAAGATTTAAGGAAAACTCATGCCGTGGAGCGTGATCAATTGGAGAGTTTCTTGCGGGAGCTTCCTGAACCTCATGTCAAATTTTCAAAGTTGCTCCTCGAATTGCAGGATACCGAAAAGAATCTTTCGCGGCTCCGATTGTTTGAGGACGCCAAGAACGTATACACAAAGGCAATGAGCATGGAGAAGGAAGAGCGCGCGCAGAACACAGCAGTGAGTTCGGTTACGAATCAGTCAGTGGACATGGTACCTTTCACGGGGTGACGGGGCAATGGGACCTAATTTTGTTTTTTCTGCATACAGAGTTTTCAAAAATTTAAGGAGACTAAGCGCATGATGCTCGCAGAAAAGCAACAGCAAGAGCTAGCGGAACTTGACGAGAAGCTGCTGGAGAAGCGGTATACACTCATGCGCGCCAATGACCGCAAGAAGAGCATGTTCGTACACCTTATGTGCTTGTCCACAATGTCGGCGGCCATGACCTTGTCCATAGTTCGTGGAATGTTGATCACATATGACCCCCCTCCCCTCCGCCTTCCTCTTCTGTCTGTGTGATAGTGAATCCCAGCGAATAGTGAATCTGCGTAACGATATGAACCACGCGCATATCATGGACCAGCACGGCAAGAAACGGTTCTCCACCCAGCCGACGCCATCCGTGCGCAAGACACATAGCTCCTCAAGCACCTTCCGCGGGCAGCAGTTGCTCAGCACCGTTCAGGGTAAGCGTCTCGAAGTCGCTAGCCTTTGCAAGATCCACGATGCCGAGCAGGGATCAGTGCCTCACGGATCAGTACGTGTCCGATCCAACCAACTCACCACCAAACCGCACCAACCTGATGTTTGTTTTTTGTTTTTTTGTTCATCCTCATCATCTCAACAGATCATTTACACAGACTAAAGCTCGGGCATCACCAACATAATAGCGCTCACTACATATGGCAGGTGAGCAACACCCCCGTCCTCCACCGTGAAGGAATGGACGTCCTGCTATCCTGGTCGCCTTCATCGTACAGTACTCAGAGTGTTGGCGTAGCCATCCTTAGTGCACACGTCACAGATTTTGCCGATGCTCTTCACGCCAATCTATTAGTAGCCTCTAACTGATACTACCACAGATTACAGTTATCATTCAACAGAGGGATCGTTGACTGTCTTTGTTGACCACACAGATTGGGATCGTGATTCTTGCTTTGATTGATAACCTTCGCGATAGAGTGCATGAGCATGAGCTTGGCCACGCGATCTCTGCGGGCGGTACGCGCGCTGCGGGTCCAGGCTCGGATCGTGCAGCAGATGTCCACTACGACTACCTCCTCATACTCGACGAGTGTGCGTCATGCGGCGGCAGCGACGTCTTCCTTGTCGTTACAGGCGCAGCATCAGACACGCACCACCACTGCTCGCTCGATGACCACGACCACGACCGCGGCGAGCAGCACGGATGGCAAGAAACAAGACCAAGACAGCTCTTCGAAGAACGAATTCAGTAACCCAGAGACTGTGATCCTGGAGAAAGCGCTTCTTCGCATCTCAGAGCATGGGTGCGTCGAGTCGATGAGGGCATGGCGATGATCGTAGCAGACTTGCTACCAGCAGAGGGCTCATAGTATGCTGTTTTGTGTCTTCCATCTCAATGCCTCTCTGTGTCTATGGCAGATGGACAGTGGATGCACTAGCAGCGGGCGCGCAGGATGCCGGGTATCCGTCGGTGGCGCATGGCATGCTGCCGCGTGGTGCGATCGATTTGGTCGACTACTTTATGGACAAGTGCCACCAACAGATGCGTGAACGCCTGATCATGCACCGCGACGAGCTGCAGCGCATGCCCGTGACTGAGCGCCTCAAGTTTGGTGTACGCACACGACTGGAGCTGCTGGCCCCTGTGTTGGCGACATGGCCGCAGGCTATGGCATTGGGTGCGCTTCCGTCGAACGCGCCCACCACGATGCACAAGCTGGCGCTGCTCTCGGATGATATCTGGTACTTTGCCGGTGATCAGTCTGTGGATGCGTCCTGGTACACCAAGCGCGCGCTTCTGACGGGCATCTACGCCAGCACGGAGCTGTTCATGCTCTCGGACGAGTCACCATCGTTCCAGGACACGTGGACATTCCTGGACCGACGCGTAGAAGAGACCGTGGCGCTGGGCGAACTGCCAAGCAACGTACGTGGGTGATGGATGCTAAGTCGATGGCTCTTTCTGTCTGTCTGTTTCACACGCACACAGATAGATGGATGATGTATTGATTTTGGATTTCGCTAACGTCTCGTGAATGGTCCATGTGTTTGATTGGTATGGATACGGATACTGCTAGCTGGGTGACGTAGCTGGTATGGCGACGATCGGATTGCAGTCGTTCCTATCGGCGGCGGTCTCACTCGCTGGTCCACTGAGCAGCCAGCTCGTGAAGAACTCGCCATTGGGTCAGATGCCCAACCCGATCTCGGCCGTTGGTGAGTTCATGCCGCCGCAACCACCCTCGTTCACGACGGCCGCGCAGGGCGTGCAAGCCCATGACCTGCACGGCATTGACGCGGAATTGGAGCGTCTGGGTGCCGCGCAGGACAATCGCCAGTGAGGAAGGAAAGGGACACCAGGTAGGATGGTATCGCGCCAAGCTCCCCCTCTCCACCACCCACGGGATGATTGCTACCTCTTTCTTTTTTTTCATCTTCTTTTCAACGTATCACGAGGGTGTCGGGTCATGTTCTATGAGAACACGCACAGATAGGCAGAGAATGGAAGGCCATGACTCCCGGCTGCTTTTTGTTACGTGTCCTCTTTTGCTTCTCGTCTCGTTTCCTGTACTGGCATTTCATCTGCACTAGGACGACGCGTCGTTCCCCCCACTCTTCGTGTCGCCGTCGTCATCGCCATCGCCCCCGTCCTCCTCCCTTTTCTCCTCCTCCTCGTCTTCGTCTTCTCCCTCCTCCTCCTCGTCTTCGTCTTCGTCCTCCGCTTCCTCGCTCTCGGATCCCTCCTGCTCACTCTCCTGTTCACGGTGCTTCTGCTCCAGGAACGCGGCCTTGGCCGCTGCCTCGGCCTCGCGCTTGTCTCGCCGCGCCTTCTTCAAATGCCCAATACGTTCCTCTTCCTCACGCTCCAGGCGCGCCACCTCGCGGTCCCACCACTCGTTCTGCAGGTCCAGCACGCGCAGGTCGTCACGCACGCGCAGCAGTCGTCGCGCCCAGGTCTCGGCACCGGCCAGGCGCTCGGCACGCTCACGTTTCACCAGTCGGACGGCCTCGCCCAGCACACACATGGGCCACTCGTCTCGGAACTCGTCACTGCCGTTGCTCAGCGTGAGCTTACCCGGTCCACACATGCGGTTCTCGCGCCATTGGCCCGTATAACTAAACCCCAGCGCGTTGGTTTCCACGCCATGGCCATGCTTGCGATTCGCGTAAAACGCTCCAATGTACCGCGCGTCCGTGGTCAACAAGGTCAGTGTACCCTGCCCACACCGCTGGCCCTGGGCAAACTCCCCCTCGTACCGATACCCACGTGCCATCTCCATCACCCCGCGCCCATGGAAGAGCCCACACTCGAATTGACCCGTGTACGTGACCCCATTCGGGTACACGACCGTGCCGGCGCCGCTGGGCAGGCTCTGTCTCCATTCGCCGCGGTACGTGCCGCCATCCGCGAACGTGTACACGCCCAGGGGGCTCTGCATCTCCCCCTGCTTCCATCGGCCTCTATACGTGACGTACACATGCTTGCCGTGGCTTTCCAGTTGGCCACGCACGTGCGGCGCCAAACCCGGTGGCGCATAGGCCACGGCCACTTCCGGGATCAGCTCCAGCTTGTCCACCTCGCGTTGTGTGGCATCTTCCCCGGGTTCCCGCAAAATGGGCTGTCCACGCAGTGGATGCTGCTGGGATCGCCCGGAAATCGTCGTCTCCTGCTGGAAAAACGAGCAATCGCGGAATGCGCGCTGCAGCAAGTACTGGTTTCGTTCCCGCGGCTGCATCGCCGCTGTGGCCGGCCCCACGCGCCCGCGCTTCAGCTCCTGCTGCAGTTCTTGCTCTTGGTCCTGGTTGGTGGCCTGGCGCTTTGGTTCCAGCGGTGTGGCCTTCATGACGGCCTGGAACTCGCTCTGGTGCGCCCGCATGCGCTGCTCCAGGGTCGAGAGCTGCTCGGGTTGCGCGAAGAAGGCCTGTTCCAGGCGCGCAAACAGCTTGGCGCTGGCGCGCGTGACCGTGAGCTGCTGCGACTTGAGGAACCAGGGCGCGAAGCGCGCGTGCACGTCCGGGAGCCCCACGCGCCGCAGCATGCGGTAGTAGAACACGCTGCGCGGGTCCTCCTCGTGGAAGCGCTACCTTCCATGCAGCGCAGACATGATACTGCGCATTAGCTTCTTAGTGCGCTCATCCTCAGTGGTGATAATGGCAAGCGTACCCGTTGGTAGGCGGGGATGGTCTTGCCCTCCTTCTGGATGAGCGTTTGGATTTGGTACACAAGCTGTCCACAAAGCAGGGTGGCAATACCACAGATACACACACATACATCACACATACACGCATGCACGCATGCACGCATACATGCGTACACACCAAGCATCAGATACACACAGTGGTGGCGGCGGCGCAATGTACCCGGTGGGGGATAGGGAGGGAACACAGTGTGGGGGTACGCACGCGCGTGAGCTCCTCCTGCAGGCGTTTCTGTTCGGCGCCATCTTTCAGCGCTAGTTGCCTTAGAAACTGTATGCGCACGTCGTGCGCCTTGGGGCGATTGCGCCACCTCGTGAGCGCGGCCGCGGGCGAGCGGGAGGATGTGTGCGTTGCTTGTCCTGGAGGTGGAGTCATCATACGCAGTGTGTATCGATGTGTACTACGCAGCGGTGTTGTATTTGTGTATTTGGTGCTTTCGGGCGTACGGCAACACGTCCCATCTACCCACCAGTTCAGGAATGCATCCGGGACACGACGTCTATAATACGCAAAATATAGTCCGCAAGAGGAAGGAAACGTCTAGCCAGCGAGATGGTAGCGTATCGTGACGAGTTTTCTTTGTTTCCTTCATCACACCAACAGTGACGCGAGAAACTTAATCGCACCAGCTACCGTACACATGACGCGGAGATCAATCGTCTGTTTAGACCCGTATCGTTGATCCATCATTGTGATACGATCGCAGGGCACTAACCAGAAAAGCATGTCTGATGATTCTATAGTCACATGCACACGGAAAATTGTGCGCGCAACCTCAAACACCATCAGTGGGAATCACTATCGCAAGCGGTCTTCGTTGAGAACGGCTTTATTTGTCATGGAAGAATGGACACAAATACCGCGCGAGCTTGCAGTGAAGGAAGGGCAGAACCAACACTGTCATGTCAGGTGAGCAAATATATACAGCACACTTGCGGCCAACCACCGACCGCTTCTAGTCATCGTGGTTTCTCTCAGTTTGCGTTTGAATACTAGGAATCCACAATGCAAGAGGAACGAATTCCCCCCGCTTTCAGTATTAGCATGGAATAGTATGAAGCTCATCAGCGAGAACCAATCGTCAATTAGACGCACACACACAACATTAACATATTGAACACATCGAGACATCGCGCAGTAGCGCGACCACGAAGCCAGTGTGACACAATATCCCTGTGCTCACGACCGCGAAAATGATAGAGTGCGGAACTGAAATTCGCTCGCAGATCGCTGGAGCGGTTCATCTATTTGTGGTTTTGACTGGACAGGAACAGTTGCTCAGCATATCAAAACATAGAGGTACGATTCCCTCACACTGTACCGTTAGAAACGGATACGTGAAACATTGCCGAGATTTCTAGGGATAGATATACTAGATTAGGATACCAACACTTAAAATTGATGTGATGGTGTGCTAATTTTTAGCACAACAGAAATCACTCCAATCATGTCATCATACGGAATGAACCAGATCCACCGCAATCAACACCTGTGCTGGCACACGAGCATCACATGTGTCGCGTGTTTTTCTCTACCAGAGAGATGCAAGGGGTTAGTGCTGCGGGGAGCCAACACGAAAGGTTTGATGGCGATCTTGTTAATGCGATCTCTCTTACCACGATCGTCAATCAGGAGCAAAAACACGAAGAGTCATCAGCAAATTGTGTGTTCAACAATAGGACTGTGAGCGTTCGTAAGGGCGTGGCCTGGGTCTGTTTCGTGATTGAACTGCTTCCGCACCATGAAAACCTTGTGGACAAAATCTGTGACCGCCAAACAACGCCACTCGGTCTCTTGCGCAGAGGAAAGGAAGTTGGCCGGATCAAAATGGTCTGGTTCCTAACCAGGTGGTTGAAATTTTAGATACGTTTCTGCAGTGAATGTGTGTGGATCCGTATCAAAACCAGAGGATGTGCCGGCGCTTCCCACTACATCACATTCGACACCAAGGAAGAATTCATCCCCTCCATATCAACCGACATAGACTGCAGGTCATCACACCTCGGAGAAGGCGTAGGCAATGGCTGGCTGCGCTTCGATCTAAGTAATGGTCGGTGCCTGTCAGTTCTTCTTCGTTTGGACGAAAAGTGGGGACTCGGAAGGGGCGTCGCGCCTGCTCTGCTCGTCCGATCGCGCCAATTGAAGAGACAAGGCCGTCCATCCGTCCATCCACCGCGCCGCGCTGCCTCGTCTTCCGCAGGGAGACCGTCACATGAACAGCCTCACTTGGGAGTTAATCCAAACACCCCAGAGTTCAGTACCGTGTAATTACCGGATTACTACCCACCCACCTGCAGCATGCAACTGACCCAGCCCCACAAATGTAGTGATGCATTCTAACGCGTTACGCTGGACGCGCCGAGGCAGTCAGTTCATGTGTGTGTGTGTGTTGTCGTTCGAGTGCTCTGGATCCGGCTGGCATCCCTGTTATCCATTCAGAGGCAATGACATGACTTTGAGATGGACCCGACCCTCCCAGTCTTTCGCAGCACTAATGCGGCAGACTGAAGAGTTCCCTCGCGATGCCCACTCGTGTCACGATGGTTCCGACTTGGGCGATGTGTCAAGAGACTCGGCGAGCGTGGCGCCAGGATACTTACTACACTTACGGTAGATGGCATTTCGGTACACGTGTACCTGTACGTTTGCGCTTTTGGATATGACTAGCGACCTGTGTACCTGCCTATCGGATCGGTCGTGCATCCCAACCCAGCTACAGTCGAAAAAAAAAGAGGGGAGGAAACAATCGAAAAAGAAAGTTCTTGGATCTGTGTCCCAAACCTTCATTCATTCATGTGGGGGGGGGACTAGATTCCCGGCTCCTGGGTGGAGCTGTCCGTCCCCCACCTTTGTCAGGCCAATTTAAATCCACTTGCTCTTGCGCACGCACGACTGTCCTCCCCCTTCATAGTGCACTCAGTGTGCTCGTTTCTTTTCCTCACAGCAACCACTCGCACGAGAATGAAGAAGAAAAAGTCAAGCTGGTGCTGAAATCTCCCTACGTATGGGTTCGAAATAAGGCTGGTTGGGGTGGTCTATCCAACCAGCGAGCGCTCAAATGATCAGCGCCAGCACCCAGATCCTGGTTGACACTTGTCACCCACTGAACTTCAAGCAGCCAGGCCACACGACTTGCGATCGAAAAGGAGTGCAGTGTGTGGTTATCATGCGGTGCAGTGTTTTCGATGACCCTCCACGCATGTCCGCAGCAACTGTGGCTAGGCACAGAAAAGAAAGCAGTGCGCAGGTGGCGGCTTTAGCGTCGGACCATGCGTGCGCATTCTGCCATCAACAGGCCACATTTTAGACACCTGCTGTCTGTCTGTCTGTCTGTCTGTCTGTCCCCTGTGGGTTCCGTTTTGCGAATGCGCGCGTGGGTTTCTTGTGGCTGTTGGGCTGTGCAGGCACGCACGTGCGTCGTTTCGTGAAGCTGGTCGGCACTATTTACCAATTCAAGGTGGTTAGTGCCATCAATGGAGCGATTGAGTTACTGTTTAATTCACACCGTGTCTTAGTAATTCACTACCGGATCTTGGTGTTTTGGTCATTGCGATACTACTTTCGGGTATTAGTTTCGAGGAGTTTCATCTACCAGCAATGACCCCGTTTATTGGCGGGTTGTGGTTTTCACGGTGGCGACATGCCCTCATCAGGCGCCTTCAGCCCCTTTCCCCTACCTCCATGTTCGAATACTCTGCGCACCTCCTCCTCAGCAGCGTGTGTAGCAGATAAACATACAGTGTGGACGTATTACAGCCAGCGGAAAAAAAGAAGGGGAGCAAGCAACCCGAAACTCTGCTGTCGCGCGCAGCAAAGTGCATGCAGTGCGATCGCGATCGCTGCAAATCGCTGGTCATTTCCAAACTTGACCGCTCGGGACGAGAAGGCAGAGCGTGAACAAAATATCAAAGACCGTGGTCGCTGCTTGGTGCCACCCTCTTTTTTTATTTTTTCGTGGCGTTTCCGCTTTTTCCCCCTCCTCATTTTGCTTCTTCTGCCCCCTCACCTGCGTACACGCGGTAGTGAGAATCGGGGGCGGATTAGTTGCAGTTGCGGTACCCAGTTGCCGATTTTCTAGCAGCAGACGTGCACACCGTGTCGGCGTGGCTTGCATTGGTTGGGCTTGACCACGCGATCCAGACCATTGGTGGGTACACTCCGCAGCGTGTATATCCAGCGTCCGGCGCATAAGAATCCGGCCTTCCACTTACTCCATCTGCCCACATTCCCGAACAAACAAGCGTCCACCACTCGCGATTTTTTCCCGCGCGTGAGTGAGTCCAGCAAAAAAGCGCAATTATCCTGCTGGTCTTATCCCGTTCCGCACCATAGTATTTTCGTCCCCCCGAGGTATGTGTGTGTACAGATAGCTGTGCTTGGTCTAAAATGGGGGAGAGCAAGGGGGTTGCAAGCGTATCACGTATATGCA
>JAADWT010000326.1:0-23505 GCA_023336285.1 Pythium grandisporangium
AAAACACCTGAGTACACGTACAAGTCGCTACTGAGCACATCACGCGCGTAGCGCTTCCAGATCTCGCTCAGCTTTTCTGCATCGCTGTACCTGCAATCATGATCCGTCACGAAGCAATTTTGCGTCTCAGATGCTGACCGGTAGTATGTAGAGTAGCGGCATGACCAAACTGGCCGGCATGATACGAGACGTACTCAATGGAGGTGGGTGCCAAATGCAAGCCGAGCTTGCGGCGCTGCCGTGCGCTGAGTAGCTTGGCGGATTGCGCCTGCGCGGCGTTGCTCGCGTGCTTGGACGTATCGGCGGTTCGAACAGGGTTATCAAACTGCAGCACCTTGTTCTTGAGCTTGCTCGTCGCTTGTGTGGCATCTCCATTCGCCGCTACAATACCAAGGTATTGCCCCATTGCGTTATGGAACGCGCTGGATTTGCGCAGCGAATTGAGTTGGGAATGCTTTTCGCACATTAGCAAGATCGTGTGATCCACGGTGAGGCCACATTCAGAGACAACAATACACCACACACACACACACACAGTCGACATCAAATCAGTCGATACGCGGTTAGTAGCAGAAATGGCGAGGGGCATTGTGCTTCGTCCTTGAGTCTGGGCATCTGTCTACGTACCAAGGAGCAATTCTTGAGGCCGACCTGCAAAATATCGAGCTCCAGACGTCCATAATGCGGATCCCGAACAGTGTTTTGCATTGCCGCACCGGTCTGCATCTGGTGTTGATCGCGGTTCATTGAGTTTGACGACGTAGTAGCATACTGTGCAGACGCATTGGACGTGGTGCTGGGCGCGGCGGTGGCTCCACTCTTCTTGTTGCTGTTGTTTTTGGTGCGCTTGCGCTTGTTGTGCTGGTACGCCTGTTGCGCTGCCGCGGCATTCACCTGCGTGGCTGCCTTGGACGTGTACTTGGACGCCGGCTTGGCCTGCTTGGACGCGAACGCTGCATCGAGCGACGCCAGAATATCACGCGGCCGCTTCTTCGCAGCGCTCTCGGCCATATTCGTTGGTGATGCCTGCTTTGATATCAAAGGTGGAGCGCTCCAGCAATTGCGCCAATGGTACCACGTACCATCAAACAGGTACAAACTGGTACAGGTGTTGGAAAAATTGACGCCGATGTAATACACGTGTTGGACACCGCATTCTGGACAAATTGTGGATAAAACAGCATGTTTTGCGGGCGTCCATCGGTACTTATACATTGTCCAAGATAAACAAGATGACTCGGTGAGACACCTTTCATCTTCTCCGCGAAAAAACACACACAAAAGGCAGCAATCATCGTACCGTCAATGATCATCTTTGTTGACTATCGATTCTACTTTTTTCCACAAGATATAATAATACGAAAGTTCCTAAATCACGCAATATAGCTTTATTATCAAGGACGAAGATATCAACTATATCAGGTTACCGCTTTTCCATTATGCCTTATTCGTCGGGATGACATCCATAGTGAACCTACCCAATCAAACGTCATCTCACCCTCAAGACGAGCGGAAGAAGCAAGCAAAGCGCTCTCTCCATTCCTTCATTCGCCAACGACCCCCTCCAGAGAGAGACCACGACCCGAGCCATCACCTAGAGCCAAGAGCACCTACACGCAGACGCAGTCACTATGGTGGAGATGACGCTGTCGTGCTGCAATGACAAGCAATACCTGTCCATCTTCCTCATCATCGCCTACTCAATCCTCATCCTCAAGCTGTACGAGTCGGGGATGTCCATGGCGCATCAATACTGCAGTCGCTGCGTCGCTGCTGCTCTTGAATGGTGGATGCTCATACGAACAACCGCTGCGTCTATCGTATTTTGTGTGAATGTGGTGTAGATGGCGATTGTCGGTCCTGCATCCGTTTAAAATTCTGTACGTTTTGCAAGATGCCATTGATACCCACTGCGCTTGATCGTGTTCTCACCCACCACCTTTGGTCGTTTGCCCATTACGTGGTTGCTTGCTTCCATCGTACAGCACCGTGTTCCTTCATGAACTGGGTCATGCCACCGCGGCGTGGCTTACATGCGGCAAGGTACCGCCATTGCGAACAGCCGTTTGATTTTCAAGAGTAGCGGTGAACGGGGAGGGGACGCCAACGTGCTCATGCCATGGCTCTGTTTTTGTATATGTATCTGTGCACTGGGATGGATACGCAGGTGACAGGCATGGAGGTGCACCCGAACGAGGGTGGCGTGACCAAGACCATTGGCGGAATCCAGTGGATCATCCTCACTGCAGTAGGTTTCGCAGCAGTCATACTCGATTCGTTATTGTTGCTGTTGTTGTTCTTGCTGTTGTTGATCAAGCTTCCATATTGTTGTTGCTGCGGTTTGCGATGGGTTTGTAATATGTGCAGGGTTACTTGGGGTCAGCCGTCTGGGGCATGGGCCTCGTCGTGGCCAGGTACGCTACCCCTCTCCTCTCTTATTCTTCTTCCCCCATTGCCCGTGATTCACTCATGCTCACGTATTTCGAATGGATTCTATATGCCTGTTATCATAGTGCTACGCAACTGGGCGCTGAGGTCGCGGCGGGCGTGCTCATTTTCTTCCTCGCCGTCTTCATCTTTTACGCCAACAACTCGTACCTGCGTATCCTCAACGCCGGCTTCATCGTTTTGCTTGGCGGCCTCATCGCGCTGGACGTCTACACGGACGCAGACCCACTGCAGTATGTCACACTCTTCATTGGTGTCATGAGCTGCCTCTTCTCGATCTACGACATCTGGGATGATCTCATCTCGCGCCGTGTCAATGAAAGGTGCGACTGACATACTCAACCTCGGTCAGGGGCTGCCTCCCATCCATTTGATTGGTCGATTGTACTGTACTCACTCCGCCCCCTCTTGTGCTGTCTGTTCTCACTGTGACATGACGGTCAATTCCTTTTCCCCCCTTGAATGTCTGCAGTGATGCCTCCGTGTTTGCCAAGATGACCCATACTTCAAGCCGATGCTGGGGCGTCATCTGGGGCCTGTTTGCCGTAGTATCGCTCGGTGCCGCCGTGTATTTCCATCTCTTGGTGGCCGAGGATGACGGCGAACCTCTGTCCTCCATCTCGGCAGCCTCGTCGTCCACGCAGGCCGTATTCTATGCCACGATCGTGCTGGTGGGCCTGAGCTTCGTGCATACCGGATTCACGCGCCGATGCATGGTGCGCAAGCGGAACTGGTGCGGCAGCAGTCAGCAGAATGCCTACGCCAGTAGTGTGTAGAGGCCGTGCTTGGTGCAATACTGTCCGGTCGTGTAGTACTGTAGAAACTGAGCTAACCGAACGGATTAGATGACGAACGAGTAAACGAGTGCAGTGCGATGGATGGTCTTGTAATACAGTCAGTCACTGATTCACGCCAGGTCGCTATGAAACTATTGGAAAGCAACGCAATAGGAAGACGAAGCTGTTCTGCCTTCTCGTTGGTGCTCAGGAAGCCGCGTTCTCTGTCAATGTGTGTGTGGACGACTCCGTGGCCAACTTGAAGGTGCTCATTCAGGTGGAGAAATCCACAGCGCTTGGTCATCCGCATCCCAATACTACGTGCTATCCTCTAGTAATAAGCAAGCAGGGTGAACATAAAGGTTAACCTCGCATACTGCGATGGCGCGAGTCATTTATTTGCATTGAAGGAGTAGTTGCTTATTCTCGTGCCGCACGCACAGACGTTGCACTATTGCAACTACTATGATTCACATCCCAGCGTGCCTCCATAACTCACTCCTCCTCCTCCTCGTCCTCCTCCACCTTATCCTCCACTTTTTCCTTCTTGCTTGAAGGCGTTGCAATTCTTTGTCCATTGTTTGCGGTTTTCCACACGCGACTACTATTTGTCCCTCTATCCTGCACTTGTTCTCTCTCTCTCCCTCTCCCCCATGCCCACGTATCCTTCGCTCTAGCGCATTATGGCAAAATGCCGTTTGTCATGCGTTGGAAATTATCGTATTGGCGCGTACTGTAGTTGCCATGGCTTCGGCGAATCAGACTGAGGACATAGGCGACCGTATCCTCCTTGGATAAGTTGAGCTTGAACCGTTCACGCAGCTTGTACGTCACACTCTTCCCTACAAAGCACGGGTACGGGCTCTGCGGGGCCATGATGCTCACGAGGTCGCAGATCTCATCCACGTGTTTTTGGCAAGCCAAGAAACCACGAGTGCACAGCTTGACATACTCGTTGAAGCCATCCGAGTCGGGTCCACCCATGGTGTCTACCATTTCGACCGTGAGTTTGAACGGCGCGGTCTCGATACTAAAGCTACCACCAGGGGCGATACCCAACAGGAACCCATAGTCGATGTGAATGATATGCCCTTCATTGTCCAGCATGATGTTGCCATTGTGTCGATCTTTGATTTGCAAAAAATAGGCAACCAATGAGTACCCGGCCATGGATTCAATATACTTGCGACGCGCTTCCAAGAACCGTGGCGAATCCACAGGGCCATAGGATTTTTGAAAGTGATGCAACAACGAAACATATCCATCACGTTTCTTGAGGCCATCCAGTGAAATAGCGTTCACCAACGTCTCAATGAGACCAGTAGACGAGCTAGTGGCAATGATACGATATGATTTCAGCCAAATCGGAAGCTGGGCTAATTTGAAGATCTCGATGAATTTCTGAATCAGTTGAAGCGTGAATACTTCCTGCCGCAAGTCATCATTGCTTTTGCCAAGCATAGACACGATATCCCATCCTGGAAGATGTCCGAACGGTGATGATTCGCGCATTCGTTTCCGTCGAGAGGACCACGACTCACCGAACGCGGCTTCCAGATCCTTACGCCGATCCATCTCCCGTTGCACGGCCTCCTCAGTGAGGTCAGCCGACGAGGATACTTCTATTGTCTTTGTATCAGGATCCGTAATCGATCGAGACTGATGTCGCAGTGCATGCGGTGGAAGTACAGGAGGAACCGATACCGCCTTGGAGTCCCCTGAATCAACAGCTGCGGGTTCTCCAGCCATCGTAGACGGTGGCATACCTTCGCTTTCCAGCTCTGCGGGCGGGGTTCGTAAAGGTAGGTTTCCAGCATCTACTTGAGCAATACCAGGCATGGGTGTCACCATGCCACCCTCCACATCTGCTGGCGTTTCCGGGGCAACAAGGCTGAATCGGCGAGCGGTCGGCTGTGGGGCGTCGCCTTGCACCCCTGATTGTGCTGCTTCTGCTTCTGTGTCTGCTTCTGCTTCTGTACCTGCATCTGCATCTATTTCAGCTGCTGCTGCTGCATCCGCATCCGCTTCTGCTTCTGCTGCCATCGCTTCTGTTTCTCCCGATACGTCATCACCAACTCCTGCGCTAAGCCCATGGACCGATTCCTGATGACTCAGCAACCGCCCCACTTCTTCATCTTCAACGTATTCCAACCCAGCATCAGGAATGACCCCACTTCCATATCCGCTGCGGCGATTTGGCGATGTCGGCGACAACAAAGGTTCACTGTTAAATGGATTCCCACGAATCACTTCAAAGATAAGCATAATCGGCACACGCGCCTTGGTCGAGAATGCCGTTCCTTCCTTGGTTGGGATGCGAACTATCCGCTCAAATGGGTCCGTTGCCTTGACCAGCGGTACGTATGCCATTGGAGGCAGTCGGAGCGTTTCTAAATAGCTCGGTAGCAACTTCTTGCGCTCGGGCACCGAAGGCACGAATCGAAGCGCCTCTGAGATATCCGTGATCTGTTCCACAAAGTCGCACTCATCGGCAAAATGCTGCGCGAGCACGCTCTTCTCGGCAGAGCTCATGCGGTTAGCGGGCCCACCAACTGTAAATAAACTTGTCGGTTGCGCGTGTTCTTCATCCTCTAACGAAGCCGCATGCGGACGCACCTCGCTGTCGTCGACTGGGAGCATCATGCCGAAGTCTTCCTTCGGCGTCAACAAATGCTGCTGAAACCGTGAGAATTCTCGGAATCGCGAGTCCGAGGCTACCTCGCCCGACACAGGCGATAGCTCGCCATTCTGCGGCAGCGGGATCCGCATGGTTGCCGTACTGATGGACGACCTCTGGCAGTGGGGGTACGTTGACGGCGGTCTTTCGTTGCCATCGTCCGGCGTCGTCGTAGATAGCGAAGAAGATGAAGCGTTGGCTTGTGCACGGTATTGCGCAATCTCCTTGGAGAGTTTGTCGATCAAGGATAACTGCTCCGTGGATGGGATGGGCAATCGATTGGGGTTGTGCACCTTGGCCGTGTCATCGTGCCGCAGGATGGCACTCAGTGGGGTACCTACGACCTCTTGCTCCATCTCCACCATCAGCCGTACCACGCGTGCATACTTGTCCTGCATCTCCTTTGGTGCATATAAATCAAATGAGTCTTCCAATGCGCCTTGCAGTTGCCACCGCAGCAAGAGCGCAAGATGAATGGACCGTGTACAGATCGATAAAATCAGCTCATCCAGCCAAAAGATCTTCTCAAAGTCGAACATAGGCACCGTGAGGTAGGCATGCACAATCTGCGGCCAGTAAAACTCCACTTGATTGATGCGTGTGTACGAGAAATGCAGCAACCGTTCCACGATGGGCTTGAACAGTAAAGGATCGCTATCCAAATGACGGTGCAATAAAATCACGGCACGGTACACGCCAAATGAACGCGACCGGAATTCGCGGTGCAGCCCCAAAATCTTTAAATCCAATGGAATCTCCGGGTGGTCCACGGTGTGGTCCAAGAATCGTCGGTCCGCGAGCAAGATTTCTTCACATTCCTCGGCCGTGATCCGCCCCATCTTGAGCATATTGATCGCGATGTTGGCTGCTTCCGTGTGCATGGGACGCTTGGGCATGAGCAGTTCAATCGGGGTATCCGGATTGAGTGCACGTGGGTAAAGGCAAATACCGGCCTTGAGTCGCTCGGACATGGCGCGCAGGTAATTGAGAAACATCTGCGACTCCAGACATCGGTCACAGACGCGCTTGGCATCGTAGTAATCACGATGCGGCAATGGGATCTTGCCCGTGGTGAATTTCTCACAGTACAGCGCATCGCAGTTGTGGCACGGGTACAGCATGGTGGCCGGGGGTGGAGGTGGGGTCTGGGTCGCACTGGTCTTGCAGAGCGGGCACTTGCAGGTCACACCATCGGCCTCGTTGACGGGGACGGCGCCGCCGATGGGCGAAGTGGATTCACCGATGGCCACCAGTGAAGTGGAGCTGCTGTTATTGCTGCTGTTTCCACTTCCATTGCCGTTGCCACCACTGCTGTTGCGCGAGCCTCGTCCGCCGTGTGTGGTCGAGGAGGAGGAGGTGCGTCCTCCTCCTCCTCGTTTATTACCACTGGTGTCAGTCGTGCTAGTGCCCGCAAGCGGATGCATCCATGACGTGGGGCGCCGTGGCATGGTGGTGACCACCGTGGTCTGGATGGCACGCATCCATTTCTCCTTGTCCATGGCCGTGTCAGCGTACGCGTAAAAGACCTTGCTCTGCGCCGTGGCAAACAAAAACCCGTGTTGGTAGATGTGCATATTGCCCTTGCCATCCCAATCCTGTGCGCCCAATACATCCACTTGTCCCTTGAGCCGTAGCATGTGGTACGCGTCCTCCTGTGTGCTGTAGTAATAAAGCGCTGTGCCCACGAGGAAGCAATAGCGCCGCAGCATGGGCGGCGGCGACGATGGACTCGTGCGCAGTGTGAGGTAGCCCTCGCAGGTCGCGCGTGGTGCCTTCATGGTCGGTGGTGACCGAGTAAATCCTACTGCTGCTGTTGCTGTTGCTGCTGGTGGCGGCGCCGAGGAGACGGCGACGGCGACGGCGACGCTGGTGGAGGCGGCGGCAGACGCAAGTGAGTGAAGCGCGGCAGCGGTGCCCGTGGAGGAGATGGCCCCGAGCTGGATGAGGAAGCGCAGGCGACGCCACAGGCGATCGCGCTGGTGCACGGACGAGGAGGAGGACGAGGGACGACGCGGCTGGCGCGGCCGGCCTGCGGATGGACGCGCCGTGGTGCTGGGACGAGAGGGAGAGCGCGTCGCACGTGGAGACAGAGTCACAGGTACACCGAGAGAGAGGTGATGTGGCTGTGGCTGTGGCTGTGGCTGTGGCTGATGTCCCCTTTACGATGAAGGAGGGGGGGCAGGGGGGTAATGGAAATGGAGATGAAGCGCCTTCCTTCGCTTGGTTATGCGGGGGGCGGCGGTGGTGGCGGCACCACAGAGCGAGATATGTAACCGCGAAGTGACTGTCGCTGTTGGTCTGCTGTTTGTTCGTGGGGTGGGTGCGGTTTGGCGGGGGAGGAGAGGTGTCTGTGTGCACTCTGGGGTTACTCTTGGTGCAAGATGAGGGGGGGGAGAGACTGTCAATTTCCGATAAGGCTTTCAAATCGGATGGAATTGTGAGAGATAATGTTTGTCGACAATCTACGACTGGCGCAGTTTGCTAGGAATCGTCCTATTTTGGTTGGTGGCACAGTGGTTGATGATATCGGATATGCTGTTGAAACTAAATGTGGGTCGTAGTGGTGACAGGGGGACTCAACATGAAGAGAACCTACCAGCATATTACAATTCCATGCGCATTTAATTCAAAACGTAACGTTTCCAACACATTCTTGTTGAATTTTGCAAACATGGCCTCTCTCTCTGGTCACCTTTTGAAAGGGTGTGGCGGTTGATTGGTGTTGGCGTTTTTGAGGGAAATGTATTGGTGGGCGTTCGAGGTGATTGTGAGTCAATCGAAGCGAGCAATAACCCCAGCATCAGCAACGGCACTGGCATTGGCATCGGCATCATGGCTCGCGGTGGACGTAAGCGCTCAGCACCGCCATTGAAGGCAAGCGACGCGGCCAGTGTGAACAAGCACAAGGAGACGGCAGCTGTGGAGGCGAGCCAGAGCAAGCTCCGGGCCCAGACCAAGGCGCACCCCAAGAGCAAGAGCAAGAGCAAGGCGGCGGCTTTGCCCGTGCAGGTCACACGCGTGGCGAGCGAGACGGAAAGCAGCGATGGCGATGACGAAGAAGAGGGCGACGATGATGATGAAGAAGACAGCGACGACGACGAGTTTGAAGACCAGGGCTCGTCGTCCGAGGACGACGAGAGTGCCGATGAGGAAGCGGGCAGCGACGACGAAGATGCACTAACCTCGGCCGAGACCAAGGCGCGCCAGTTTGCGGTGTCGCGTGAGAAGCAAATGCAGGAGATGCGTGAGGATGGATCGCTGAAGCTGGCCACACAGCTGCACGTGGATGATCTGTCGTCGGACGATGAGGTGCGTGCATGCAGGACATCCAGTACAGTGCCCGAGGGCACGGCTTCGGTGGTTGCTTGCTGTCAAATTATGCAACCAGGGGCTCATTGTCGTGTTATGTGGTTGATTGATGGTCGTGGCAAAGAGTGGCTAATGTACTGGGTTGGCTATGGTTTGTTTTGGGTTTTGGCATTTTGAATCGATGGATGTGCTGTTCCACAGGAAACGATCAATACGATTGGTAACGTGCCCCTTCGTTGGTACGATGAGTACGACCACATTGGTTACGATGTCTCCGGGAAGCGCATCATGAAATCGGATGCCGCCGGCGACGGCATCGACAACGCCATTGCCGCCAAGGACGACCCTGACTACGCGTACGTATGCACTGCGTGATCATTCTGCTCCGCTGGACGACGCTCACTTAGCTTTGTGTATGTGTGCTTTTTTTATTGAATGGCAGACGTACGGTGTATGATGCCTACAACGATCGGAAGATTGTGGTCTCGGACCGTGACATGGAACTGATTCGTCGTATCCAGGCCGGTGCGTTTGCGCACCCGGAGTTTGATGCGCATCCAGATTACGTGGACACGTACACGGCGGACAAGATGATCCACGCCATGGGCAATGACCAGGAACCCAAGAGCAGCTTCATCCCATCCAAGTGGGAACGCATGCGTGTAATGAAGATCGTCAAGGGCATCAAGGAAGGTCGCATCCAATTGGACCGTGAGCCGGAGAAAAAGCCTGAGGTGTACACCATGTGGTTTGAGGATGACCAGGCACTGGCGCGCAAGGGCCCACCGCAGGTGCAGGCCCCCAAGATGCCGCTACCGGGCCACATTGAATCGTACAACCCGCCAGAGGAATACCTCTTCACCGAAGAGGAGCGTCGGGCATGGGAGGAGATGGACCCAGAGGACCGCGAGACCAACTTCATTCCGCGCAAGTTCAAGTCGCTGCGCGAGGTGACAGGGTACTCCAACTTTGTGCGTGAACGATTTGAGCGATGCCTTGATCTGTACCTGTGCCCGCGCGTGAACAAGCGCAAGCTCAACATTGATCCCGAGTCGTTGGTGCCCGAGCTGCCCAAGCCACGTGATCTGCGTCCGTTCCCCAACACGCTGGCGCTTCTCTTTCAGGGTCACACTGGTCGCGTGCGCTCCATCACCATGGATCCGTTTGGTCAGTATTTGGCATCCGGTTCGGATGACTTGAGCGTTCGCATCTGGGAAGTCGAGACTGGTCGATGCGTGCAGACATATAACGTGGGGGCCGTGGTGCACAAGGTGGTGTGGAACCCGAACCGGGACCACCAGCTGCTGGCCGTGGCGGCTGCCAAGAAGGTGTTTGTGATCGCTACGGGCACGGGTAGTGCCGACCAGACGGAGCTCACAAATGCGCTGGTGGGGGATGCGGAGGAAAGCATCTCAGCACAGGTCAAGGAGGACGGAGTGGAGGTACTGGTGGAGGAAGATGAAGCCGAAGTGGATGCTGATGCTCGCAAGAAGAAGATGCCCGTGACGTGGCGCTTTTACAGCGGCACGAGGGACAAGCACAAGATGCAGAGCAAGGCCGCGGCGCGCCCGTGGCTGGAGCGCCGCGTGGGAACTGGCATTCGCGTGGTGCTGCACCACACCTCGGATGTCAAGGACATTGCGTGGCACAGCAAGGGTGACTACTTGTCCACCGTGACTCCCGGTGCCGGTGCATCGGCCGTGCTCATCCACCAGATCTCAAAGCGACGCACGCAAAACCCATTCAGCAAGAGTGTGGGCCAAGTGCAGGCCGTTCTTTTCCATCCGTCCAAGCCGTTCTTTTTCCATGCCACTCAGCGGAACGTACGCATCTACAACCTCGTCAAGCAATCGATGGTGAAGAAATTGTCATCGGGTGTCAAGTGGATCTCAAGCATGGCCGTGCACCCGAACGGGGATCATTTGATCATTGGCAGTTACGATCGTCGACTTTGCTGGTTCGACCTTGATCTCTCGTCCATGCCGTTCAAAACTCTCAAGTACCACGAGAAGGCTGTTCGATCCGTGGCATATCATGCCAAATATCCGCTCATGGCGTCTGCTTCGGATGACGGCACTATCCATATCTTCCACGCCATGGTCTACTCGTACGTACCGCAACCTTTTCGTTGGGAGCTGCTGCTGGTTGGTTGGCTGTATGCTTTGTTTTACTCACCTTCACATGTTTTCTGATTTTATGTGTTGTTTCATAAAACAGTGACCTGATGAAGAATCCGCTGATCGTGCCGCTCAAGATTTTGCGCGGGCATGAGGTCTCTGGTGGTCTAGGTGTCATGTCGGTGGCCTTCCACCCTGTTTTACCGTGGGTCGCCACGGGTGGTGCTGACGGCACCATCCGCCTCTTCCAGAATATTCATTAGTCTTGCGATGTGTGGCTGGTTGTCGCTCACGTTTTCACGATGGCGCATACCGTTTGGAAAAATGTTGAGATCGGCAGAAACCCACGAAAACGTACCCGTCGAGAGAAATAGACAACTTGCATCCATACAGCGATTTCTCGTCTGGCACCCAATCGCGGTTATAGTTTTTCCCTGTCGTAAACATCCTTGATCCACTGTGCTTTGTGCTTTGTGCTTTTGGCGCTATGCGAATGGATGACGGTCCTGATCGACCTTTCACAGACAATCTGAAACGGACATGCTTCATTCAGCCTCATTGAAGTCTTTCACGACAGATCACTCGAGAAAAGAACTCGTGTTGAGCATTGCCCTCGCTGCAACTTTCTGGCGCACGCTTTTCACGATGACATTTGGTGTGAGCAAGACAGCGGTTCGCGACATACCGGGCGATGGCGTGCTGCCTGAGAGCAACAAGGCCCGGTCACCGTCAGAGTCTCGCGGGGCTGAGTTGATCACCGATACTATCTTGCCCCCCGCTATCTCGGTGGTCCATGTGCTGCTCGCAGTATTCGCGTACCTGCTACTGGTGACCGACGTGGTGAGAAGCAAACCTTGTTTGGATTCGCTACCGTTTGCCCCGATCGAACCCAACATATTTGCGCTCGATGGACCCCGCGCGCTGTCACCACGAAACCTCACGCGGCTCAGCGAGGTCCAAGCCGACTCACCCAGCTTTCTGAGTACCCTTGGATCAGCAGTCAGTGGCCAACCAGAAGAAATCGATATTGAATCGGCGTCCTTCAAGTTCACTCCCAGTTCATATGGGATGCGTGCGATCTGGTTGCGCCGGGGTAACCTTATGCCACATTGGCCTGCGTGTCTTACGTCTGCGTACGATACAGCCTGTGACGATATCTTACCGCCAGCCACCGCATTTGCCATGCTGGAGGACCTTGTGACCGTGGTAGCGGACAATGCCAACGACACGACAAGTTACAAGACAATTCTTAGTGCTGCCGGTATCGACATGGCAGATACCGCGACCTCGGTGGGGCTGGCGGAGGGCGACGCAGCATCAGCACGCGATTACTTGAGTACGCTACCACAGCGCGTGCGTTTTGCGATGCGTGCCAAGGCGCGGTGGTTGGACAATGCTAGCCCGCTCTTATCGCGTTTCATCTTGGATCACCAGTACTGGCTCAGTGTGTGGGGTACACACTTTGATGACTTGAACGCGACCCAGCCCGGGCTGCCACTCTTGTGTGCAGATGAATGGGATCGTCCGCTCTTGTGCGAAAAGACGTGGGCTGATTTCCAACGCCTGGCACCAATGGAGGGGATTGACAAGCTCTGGGACCATATTTCAGAGACAGCAGCTGAGCTGCAGACAAAATTCCCCGACAAGACGCTTGACGTGACGATTCTCGAAACCGAGGCGGACCCTCTCTCAATCTTTGGCGGTGCGGTTGTGGTCGCGCACAAAATCTACAACATGGCCGTGATCTTCCGAGTACGCTCCTGCCTTGCCGCGGCTTCGTCTTCCTCATCACCCGTATGCACGACATTGCAAATTCTAGACCATCGATTTGAAGGCCGTGTTCTGTACACGGACGTCGTGGACTGGAAGTATATCACGTGGTTCCTTCGCGGAACGGCTCAGATCTACATGATCGTGCGTTTGGTTTTCCTTGGCCTAGCTTGTTACCACGCTGTCCCTGTGGTAAAACGCGAGGGCACGGACAGCTCGCGGACAGGTGGCATGCTTCACCGTCTCTCCATCACGGTACGCCTTTTCATGGCGATTCCATGTCAAGTCGTCGTGTACGGCAGCATGCTCCCCGTGCTTTTCTACGCGGCGGCACACCTCGTGGACGGCGTCGTGCACTACCACATTGATGCCCCCCAAGTGGAGTCGTTCTCTGTGCTCTTTTCCTTGCCGGTGGGTGAGATCATCCGCCTTCTCGCCGTGCACACGCGTAGCGTCTGGCTCGCGGCCTCCGTGGTTCGAATCCTCGTCTTCATCGAGACGTCGGGCTCGTGGACACCCGTGGCGGGGGTCACGGGGTTTCGTGGGTTCTTGTTGCCCTTGATCGCGTCGATTGCCTTGTCCTTCGGGTTGCGCAACGAATCCTTTGAGGATAGCCGCGTGCTGGAGGGCAACGAGGTGGAGCCGTCGGCGACGTACATGGTCATCCGCGCTGAGACCATCGATTCATGGAAGCTGAACGCCGGTGGTGTTTACCAGGACCTGATCTCGTTGATGCTCGTGCTGCTGGCCTTTGTGGCAGTCAAGGTCTTGCTCCACGGTCTGCGACGCTGTTTTGTGCGAGACTCGTCCACTTCGTGGTGGCCACGGACTACCTGCTGGTCGCATTGCGAGGTGCCCTACGCGGCTGGGTACCTCTGGGATCCCAGTTGCTTGGTGGTGGCCTGGGAGGATGATCTGCTTTGTCTTCGTGATGTGCCACGGGCGGACACACGAATCCCCGTTACTAGCGCGGCCATCTCGAGTGACGATGTGCGCCGCCTTCTAGCTGATCGAACATGCATCTCGGCTGATATCTCGCTACGCACCGTGCTAATGAATATCACATTTCTGAGCGATCCATGGAACTACGCGGCCATACACTTCGGCAATACGCGTGTGCATCTCTACACTGTCCGCAATAGCAATGGTAGCGGCGACAGCAAGGGCAACAACGACGGTGACCAGCCGCCACCACGCCACGTGCTGCATCCGTATGCGTTGCCCCGCTTTATCCGCGAGTTTGAGCTGCAATCCAAGGACGTGACGCTGGTTCGCTCGTATAATGCTGCGCAGCTGACGTGGACGCAGCTCATCAGGTGCAGATAGTGAAGGCGTTCCCGTTGGCTCTACGGACGCCATGCCATGGCGCTCGATTTTGATGTCGCGAGGAAGAGGATGCTGTGGTATCGGATGCATATACGTAGCTTGTAGACACTTGTTGCTCCGACGACAAGAGAAGAACGCCTAGATGATAGCAAACACGCAGATTAATTGCTCATTTCATCACCCTCCATGCTATTTACCAAGGAGCTCAGTACACACACCCAAGACAACCCAATGAACTAGGGCATACCTGTCAATACCCGATCGTTTCTTTATTGCCTCCGTGCCGCGGAAATGATATTGATAATGTTCGGGGTCTTCTGGATCGTTGCCACATGCGGTGAACTTCAACAAGAGTGTTTGCGCCGTGCCACCGTGTGGAAACCGAAACGAAACCGGTATTTATGCGAACAGTGGATACTCTTGAGTTGCAGCGATCTTGGTGAGGCGTGCTGGAGCAGTAGACATGGCAGGTTGCGTTCGTCTATTGCATTTTATTGCATTGTACAAGTGAAGAATCTATGCAAGCAGTGGTGGCTCTGATCCGCTCGTGTTGGCGAGCAGCATGGTGGTGGACAGCAACTATCATCTATATATCTGTACACATCCGTGCTATTCGATACGCTTGGCATACTGCGCGCTGGTCTGGAAAGTCTGATGCTGAGGCGCCACATCTCAAGCGGAAGCGTGATCACATTGATGGCAGTCACGGACACAGTTGGCGAGATGCTCGACCGGAGAAAAGGCGTAGAATTGAGTGCTATTACCGTTTGCGCGTGTTCCCTACTCGGCGAGGCAGCCGATGCAAGTCATGGATGTCGTGCATTGCCCACACCTTGACAGATTGGCTCACAGATCCAATCGCTGTGGCATCGTTGGCACGACTTCGACGTTTGCTGCATGATGCACTGGCGGAGCTGCTGGTGTCTTCACTCTCGTTCCTTATGTGTACGTTCATCGTGTTACTGCTGCGCAAATACAGCACCATTGTCACCGCCGTGAGCGTCGACTTGGGCGCATTCAGCGTAGAGATCTAAGTGCGCAAGAACATGGATTTATGCTTTTTCCAGCAGACGTGCCTTTTGCATTGTGACGGGTTGCGCTCCATTGCATTTTGGTGTGGCATCCACTTCTGCTACCGGCATGCAATTTTCAAGTAAAAATGTAGCCATGGAGCGAATGTTTTCGTTAGAGTGGTCCACCTTATGTTTGGCTGAACACGCTGAGGAAAATCCGAAATGTACCTATTCGAGGGCCAGATGCTTTGATGCTAACAGCGGTGGTGTGACGGTCGTGCCTGATGTGGATTCCCTTTCGCTGTCACTCGCCACTTTATCGTCATGAGCGCAGTCGCGATGAGCTCCAGCGAATGGAGCGACTGGACTGTGGCTGACGTCTGTGTGTGGCTCGATGAGATCGGCTTTGGCGCTTACAAGCAGGTAGATGGAGCCTTCGAAGAGGGGATGTATATGCATGCGGGTAGGAGGAGGAGGTAGAGGAGGAGGAGGTGGATGAGGGGGAGGAACTGTGTGTGTGCTTTGCAGCATGGAGGAAGAGGAGGACGGAGGGAGATCCAATGTAGTGTGAGCGGGCTCAGTATCACAATGGGGGGAGGGGTACTTTCACTAATGCCGACGTTATCTCTAGATCTTCTTCGATAATGCCATCTCTGGAGGTGAGTGCGTTGCCTGGTTCACGTAGAGAGAGAGAGAGAGAGAGTAGTGAGGCATGCATGGAGGTCGCTAAACTGAATGATGCCACCCTTGCAATATATAGACGTGTTTCCGGATTTGAACAAGGAAGTCTTAAAGACGGAGCTGGGGATCGCTGCATTTGGCCATCGGGTGCATATCATGAACGCGATCAAGGCACTGATGCGGCCGCGGGTGGCGACAGTAGAGGAGCCATCTTCGTTACCGTCACCGTCACCATCACCAGCGCCGTTGGTGTCGACACAGGCACCGCCGCCTACGACGACGAATGCCACCGCAATAGCAGCGGCCGCGGCCTCATCGGCTGCAGCGAATGCTGCGGTTGCTGCCGTGGAAGCTGCAGCCACAGCGACCGTCACCGCGACGGCAACAGCCACCGCCCAAGCGCAAGTTACTGCGACGTCGTCGTACCCTGCCGTTGCACCCACAATGGCGGTGGCAGCACCACCAATGGCGGCAGCGCCACCGATACAGGTATCATCGGTGCCTGTGAAACCAAGGTCCCCCCGCCAAGAACGAGACGGCAACGTGCTCGATCTTGTTGTCCTTCACGCCGCACCATTGGTAATCAAGGATAGCAAAGGCCGCATCTACCCGATGGAGAAGTTGGATCTTGCCGCGGAACGGCGCGCGATTATCGATTCGCTGGTGAATGAAGTACGGCACAAGGCCATCCACTATCGATTTGACGTGGCTACTGCTGATATTCTGCGAAGCTTAATGACGGCGTGGAAATGCAAGGTGAGCAGCTTTTTTAATCGAACTCCAAGGTTGTTCGCATCCTAACCTACAGTGGATGTTACCTACCTTCGTGTAACTCCCGTAGGTTCTGCATTTCTCGGGTCATGGGCTGGGTAAAAATCCTGCATTGTGTTTTGAAGATGGTGCTGGCTGCACGCAAATGATCACACCAGATCATCTGCGAGAGTTGACTTTCTCGGGGAGCGTGACGCTAAACGCGCACTCGATTGGTCCAAGCTCCTACCGAACGAATCAGCACTTGCAGCTCGTCTTCGTTAATTCCTGCCATAGCCAGAAAGTAGCATCCATCTTTTTGAACGCCGGCATCCCGCATGTTATCGCCGTAGGTCATGAGTTGCTGTCTTGCACAATGGCTGTCGTCAATTTCTCACACCTCGTGTATTTTACACCCATGGTGGTTGCTGTTTGTGATAGGTTCACTCCGACTCTCTCGTAGTTGATGCATCAGCTACTATGTTTGCCAAGCATTTTTATTTGTCCCTGTTCTCCGGAAATACTGTCCGAACGGCATTTGAAGTGGCCAAAGGATTTGTTCGGACACAGCCTGTGCACCAGCGCGCCGCTTGTTGTTGCGCGTACGTTTGCAGTTGTTAATATGTTGAATGGGATTGCACACCCAGCGATTCATTTTTTGTCTGTACTTCACTTGCAGGCATTTGCACGAACCAAACTGTCCCTGGATGCTAGCCGGGTCTCGCCATTCGCACCACAACCCAAAGCAGTGTTGTTGCAAGGGCCACTCACTGGCATTTCCCCACGATGAATCAAGCAAGTTCTTATTGCTCGGTGGGGATGGAAGTCCCAACGCACATGACGTAGTACTCTTCGGGAACGTGACAAATGGAGACCCAGTCAACCATACGCCGCGTACCAAATCTTCAATTCCGTCTTTGCATGGACAGGTAATACACTTAGTTCCTCCTTATGGCGTTTTGACTGTTGAATCGCTGATCGGTTATATTTGTTTGTTCTTCTTTACGTGGGTTAGTTTATCGGCCGAAGTTCAGAAACCTATCTTATGGTGAAGTCTCTGATCGAAAACTCGGTCACCGCGTGTCTGGGTGCACCTGGTATCGGCAAGAGCTCTCTTGTTATATCCGTTGCACACTTCGCACACAGCCGTCGAATGTTTCCAGATGGGGTCTACTATGTGGACTTGGAAGGACAAAAAATTTCCACTGTGCGATACGCAATTTCGCAGACAATGGGAATCCCTGCAGCAGACACTGATGAGGAAGTTTTCGCGGAACTTGGGTAAGAAGGCTCACTCTGGATTACGAGCTGAATTCTATAAGCCACTTGTTGAACACATTTTGTTGTGCGGGTATTTTTTTTCGTTCACAGACTGAAGAGGTGCCTAATTGTGATGGACAAAGCCGAAGAGATATTGGATGAAGACGAAGGCAGGACACAGCAACTACTCGGCAAACTTATTTCGATGGCTCCGAATGCACGGTTATTACTTGCTTCGCGCCGCATCCCTCACATCCCGAATGTTACTGCGTATTCGCTCTCCCTCAAGGAACTTCCACTTCGAACGGCTGTAAGTACTGGCGGAATGAGATTAGGTAACTTCTCCCCTTCAGCGAATTCAGTGAATCATATTTCATTTGCTGTATCTGTAGACGGAACTTTTGTGTATCGTTGCTCCAAGGTGCTCACCTAAGCACGCCGAACGGTTGGCATCGATCTGTGGGTGTTTGCCGTTGGCTGTTCGTGTTGTCGGCCGAGCACTTGCCAATGCTCGCACCACGCTTTCAGCTGAACAAATGATTGAATACCTTGAGGTTCGTCACATAGCTGCTACCTTCTTTCGTTATACTTATGTGGGAGGAGTATTTATTTTTTTATTTCGTCGTTGGCTCTCATTTTCTAACTTGTTGCATGTGCAGAGAGATGAAGGCAGGTTCGGGAATATCAATGAGCTCAGTCAAGGCGGTCACAAAGAATGCATTGACCGGTGCATTCGTTCGTCATTTTGCCATCTTGATCAGCCTCTTCGCTTGGCATTTATGGCTCTTGGTTTTTTTCGTGGGAGCTTTAACATTGAAGCTGTAAATGCTGTGTTTTCTGCCCCTGGTGGCGAGTTAAATGAGAAAATGCCTAACTCGCAGCACGGATCTAGATCAAATTCCGCCTCATCTCGCTTTTTCCCGAAGTACGCGTACTCTACCGAGTCAGCCAGGACGAGAGATGACGATACGCACTCGATCAAGAGTACTGGGACTGCGCTATCAAAGGTCGATGGCTTTGGTTTGGATAGTGATGGTCCAATGACGAGCGATGGTTATGATTTACTCGACCTTGAGAGCTCGGACGAAATAAGAGCTCGATCAGTAATTGGTACGTTTCATATCTCCTGTTGTCTCTCAGATGGTTACCATTTGGCACTGATAATTGACTGGATTTTTCTGTATATCCAACAGTTGCCCCTGCTAGGCATGCGCTTACACAACTTCATCAATGGTCTCTAGTCGAGTACGACTCCCAGACTAGGCGCTATCGCATGCACAACCTTGTTCAACTTTTTGCTGAAGACGAAGCGTGCCGAGTGGGCGAATTAGACTTCCAACAAGACACTGCCATGGAGCTTAGTGAGTTGGAAGAAACCCCCGGCAACGGCACTGATTTGCGCGTTCCGCTGGGGCGAGAATTGATACTTGCATGGAAGCGTCGATTTGTGCGTTATTATTGCGTGATTGTCGCGCAGGCGTCACACGCATACCGCTACGTTGGAGAGCTAACACTCTTTGACAGAGAGCGACCAAACATTGAGTCAGCCATGCGTCTAGCGCACGAGCTTACTGTGCAAAGTATTTGCCGCATTCGGGAGACCAAAGGAGAGCGAGATCATGAACTTTTCGATTCGACCACGAGCGATGATTTCACGTTTACCCCAGTGTACGACAGCAGTTGCAGCACCTCAGAAAGTGGTAGTGTTCGAGACTCATCTATCGTGGATGCATTGCTGTACAGCAACCTTGTTGTTCGCAGCCGATTCATTTTCCGCACCCGTGTCGAGCCCAAGCGCCGGATCCAAGTGCTTACGTCATGTCTGCAACTGTCACGCGAGACACGTTCACTTAACTGTGCATGTGGGTGCGTCGAGAATGACCCAAGTCTGCTCTTGTGGGACATTGATGAAGTGAAGTTTGATCGCGATCTTGGCATCTTGGACATGTTGCCTTCGTTCGAAGAAACACAACCGCCGATCGTGTCACCGACTGCATGCTCGTGTATCGGTATTCGCGAATTGATTGCGTTGGAAGCGTTGTTGCTGAATGATCTCGGTTACGCGTATTGTGATGAAACTGATTGGATTGCTGGAGAGTATTGCTACTTGGAGGCATTGCGACTCCAGCGAGATGTCCTCGGGTGGTCTGAACATGCGCAAGTAGCAGATGTGCTCAATCAGTTGGGCATTTGTCTGAGTACTCGCTGGGGGTACTTGGCACATAATGTTTGGTTGCTAAACCATGCCGAGAACTTGTTAAAAGGAGGCTTGATGATGAGGAAGCGGGTGCTCGGCGATACACACCCAGAATACGCGACGAGTCTCAATAACCTAGCAAACTTCTATCGTCATTGCGGGTCAGTGAAAAAGAAAGCATCACCTTCAGTCAATCAGATTCCGTGCAGTGTCGGCAATATGTATGATACCCATCTCAGCTCCATTGACAGCTCAGATGCTGGCAGCGACAGTGTTGCGAGCACAGCGAATAGTAGTGACTATGTCACAGATGCCACGGAAAAAGTGGAGCCAGACATTGAAGCTTTATATCGACGTTCACTTGAGATTCGCGAAAAAGATTTGGGCAAGAATCACCCACAAGTGGCGCAGAGCTTGAACAACCTTGCGCTCTATTTGTCTGGCAAATTGGAGAAGAGTCATCTAAGGTTAGTGGGGTTTTACATCGTGAGCTTTTACTCGCTGACACTCGCTGATGATTTGGGAGTAAAAATTTATTGTGGCGCTGTATGTGTATGGCTACACAGTCCTGTAGAGATGGAAAGGAAGCGCACAGAAGTGGGCCATTTATTTGAACGAGCCCTCGTCATCCGGCGTAGTACGTTGGGAAATGCCAGCTTAGAAACTGCAGCCACGCTCAACAATATTGGCAGTTTCAAGCGACTCCAGGTGAGTGGTTCGTGGCTTAACCCTTAGGTGAAGACGTATGTGCCATACTCACTGACCGACGAGTAATTCGCTTGTATCAGAACGATTTCCAGGGTGCTTTAAATCACATTAAAGAGGCCCTCAAGATCACCGAGCGATATTTTACAGATGGAAGCCCACGCGCAGCAAGAATGTACATCAATCTTGCGCGCGTCTACAGAGATCAGGTGCGTAGTACTCTCGCACTGATATGCGACGATGAGTGGCAACAACCTGATGCGATACATGTAATTCCTATGGTCGACAACAGCATCAATTTAGTGAAGCAATTAGCTCATATCGCAAGGCCCAAGAGATTAGACAGCAGGTATTTCCTGATTCACGCGAAGTAGGATATTGCATCGGTACGTCCTCTATGGTGAATTGCAAAGTTACAGGTGATGTGCTGACTAACGCGTGAGTTTCTTCCTTCAAATATGTGTTGCGCGTTGCGTTACAGAGCAAATTGGTCACTGCATGCGTCTCAAAGGACTCGAAGACGAGGGTAAAGAGATGGAGAATCATGGGCGACAAATGCGTAGAGTTGGTGTCTCAGCTGCCACCGAGCCACCTTCGCCCGAGATGGTGCAAGGTTCATCCCACATGTTCTTGCGCGTTAACGTTCTAGACGTGGTGGATGCCGAGGTAAGGATTTTACTTTCACTGTTCGGTGTTGGCTTGTAGCGGTCGGTATCTGGGAAATACTCCGAAGTACAGTATTTAACACGAGGCTACTGCTCGGAATTGATTGCGCGATGTAGGCATTAGCATCTCGCAGTTTCAGTTTTCGCAGCCGACTTCTTGGTGAACAAGGAGTTCATCTTAAACGTATAGAGGCCATCGCGTGTGCCCAAGTCCGGTATTTCGGACAACGACAGTCGTCTGTTGGGTCGGATCAATCGGAGCACGAAGACGAATTTTACATCCAGATCACATACATAACCGAACAGGTGAGGACTGGTTGTGTTTTCGTAATGTCCCTTGGGAAACTGTATTGTCAGTACTCATGTGTTGTTTGTTCTGCCGCTTGTCGCTATTGTACCAGTCCAAGGAACGCGCGCAAAATCTTTGTATATCTCTGCTGCGAGAGCTCAAGTCCCATTGGGAAAAGTGGGGAAGGAGTGGCAATGGCCCGCGCCACCATCACTCATCGGGTGGTAGGCATCATCACGAGCGTGGGCCAAACCGTGTGCCTGGTCAAGGAGTGAATCCCGGCAACGCGGGCGGCCCACAATCTCAAACTACGCCACCGCAGCATCGTCATCTCCATCGCCGACCACGGCATTTTCATCATACTGGCGGCCGTGGTGGCCACCCACCGCGATCAGTGGGTAGCCTTCACCGTTGAGTCTGCAGCAACGTGTCACCAATGCTGATGACGAAGAAAAAGATCTGCTATCATTGTTGCGAGCTCCAGGATATGCACAATCTCCATGTAGCCATCCATGCCTATGCCGTCATTCAATTTATACATACCGGAATAAACGTTAATGTTAGTGGGAACTTGTGCAACACCAACTGTTTAAAAGTAATTCAGTGACCCACATCTGGGACACCTTGTGGGTCAACAAGCTCGATTTGGCGGCAGAGCAAGCACACTGTACACTGAAAGCGAGAGGTCGTCTGATCCCTATCGTAGAGCTTATCACATGAAGAGCCAGAAGCTCATCTTCACCAGCCCGCGTCGTGCCTTCCCAGCTTCATCCCCTCTCCACGCACACATCGGCTATCTGCATCTGTATCTACATCTACATCTACATTGCTACCTCCCTGGACTGGTGTCTTGGTGGTGAGCACAGTCATGGGGCAACAGTGTTCCTGCTGGCAGCGACCGCGGCGCAAGCTCGCGCGTCGGTCTTCCGATGACATGGACACGCTAGATGCCTACGATGATCGTTCGACCGCCGCTGGGTTATTTGACGAGACAGGTGGTAGGCATGGGTACGGGCATAGTCATGGTGGTGACAGTGACGGCAGTGACGGCGTGGATATCGTGATTGATGGAGATGGTAGCTCCTCTTTTGTCAGTGAGGACGAAAGAGATTGCTTGCTGCCCGCTACGAATACGATAGGGGACCGAATCGTCAAGCGAAAGACAAGTAAGATGGGGAGTGCAGACAGTGGTGCTAGTGTATCGCCACCAGAGTTGTCACAGGATGAGACCGGTGCCGACGCACGGCTGCTCGGTGACACAGGGCAGGCGGAACCACTGGGCGCGACAGACCTTCGCCCCAATTTGGAGGCGCTACGCTCGTACCAGCGTACCACCGGCATCGTGGACCACGGCCAGGTGGACCTGGAATGCGTCATGTGCCTGGACACGTTTTCGTTGGATAACCCCAAGATGCGGACGCTCTGCAAATGCGGCATGAACCGTACGAATTTCCATCTCAGCTGCCTGCTGGAATGGCTCAACCGAGATGCCAATTGCCCCGTATGCCGTGAATATCTCTTC